>CM061040.1:95131945-95381468 GCA_030762985.1 Adelphocoris suturalis
CACATTGTGCGGGCTTGTTTCCAGTCACAGCCTTAGGAATCCTTATGGAATCCAAACTGGTAGCAAAACGGGTACCGTAACCCGTCCTCACACCCTCATAATGTTTGAGCTGTGGGATCCCACAGGTGAGGATAAAGCGGTAGGCGCAGAGACACCTTCTCTGTGTCGGGCTAGCGACCATTCTGGCCTTAATGGAGGAGTGCTGTATGGCGCTTTCTCCAGTAAATGGTACCGCGGGCGGGGGGAGCCCCAGGCTACCGGTGCATAGACTTTGTCGAAGCACCACCTGCCTGCCCCCCAGTTGAGGTTGGATTTGCGGGGGCAGTGGTTTCATCACCCCTAACGTGCAGTCAATTCTGCAGAGGTGGGGTAGAGGTGCGTGGGAGTTGACTCGCAGGGGTGAGTCTCCTTCCACGGACCTCGGCATTTGGAGTTAGGTGGATTTCCATAAACTCGGGTACCAACCTACTTAGTTGTTAATGTGTGCTGGAACACATGCCTCGACCCGTAGGTCAAAACGGGTACTTGGCAGTCAAGGACATTGACTGGGTGTGCAGTCTCCTCTCAGGAGGATCTTCCCAGCTTGTCTGGGGGGAGACCACAAGGCATGACTGCCTAAGGACTCCTTAAACACGACTTCCATTCTTTGGAAGGAGATATTGGATTCTTCTGTCCCCTAGTGATTGAAGAGGAAACGTTCACATCGCCTAACATTCCCAACACGTACTGGTGCAAGGGCTCGGCGGATTGCCAAACACCAATGTGCGTTTATGAGTTACTGTGCAAAATTGCCCAGCTTTCTGTGTTGGTAAAGCGGAAACTGCATTGAATCTGCGAATGAACAATCAAAGACATTCAGTGGTGGTAAAGACCAGGATCTCTCAGTGAGTCGTCATGCAATCACGCATGGCGCTCCATTCAACGACTGCTTCTGGATGAAGGTCCTCCAAAAAATGAAGCCTGGTGAGAACAAGAGTAAATTGCACCAGCCCGAGAAGGCTCACAGTAATGTCTTGAGAGCTTATGAGCCACCAGGACTCAATATTAGATTTTTTTTTTTTTTTTTCAAAATTTCTTTATTAGAAACATAACATAACAACTGAGCTTGGCCCATCAAGTTAATTTACTTTAATACTATATTCGACATTGTGTAGAGTTCATAGCCCAATGGCAACTACTCTATAGGATCACTTTCTCACAAGTCTTGTCACATCACGTTACAAGGTCGAGAGGTTTCGTTCTGTCAAGACGCCGGATGACGTTACTATTGTCTAATAGACGAAGAACTTCTGGGTTCATGTGTTCATGAAGCCGCTGCTCGTGTTTAATAGCAAATTCCTTAACCACTTCGCTAACTGTTTCCATCTTGAGATCCCGGTGGAGGTCATCATTTCGTATGTACCAGGGAGCGTTAACAATACTCCTTAGTACCTTGTTCTGAAAAGTTTGTATGATCTTTATGTTTGACTTTTTCGTGCAGCCCCAGAGCTGGATGCCATACGTCCAGGCAATATTAGAAGATGATTGAAAATTCAATCCAGTGCAATACATCCCCACGACAACTCCATGGCTCCAGTTTTTCGTGACAACGTAAAATTTCCCAACACCTAATTCATTGTTAGTTCTATATTTGAAAGAGGCAAATTAGCCGAAATATAAAAAATTTAGTTTGTAAAGTTCCTTTCCGTTTTATTTTTTGTTTCTTTATTTCGCATCAGTATTATATATATGTATATATATATATATATATATATAATATATATATATATATATATATATATATATATATATATATATATATATATATGAAGATAATAATAAAAGTGAGTTTTACCCTTGAAGCCTAACAAATTTTATTTCAGTCAGGGTAAGATGGTTTTTTTTCAGGGGTACCTAACAAATCCAGTCACAACAATAGTATTTACATACCTGTCTTAGGATGTGAAAGTGTGCTGCATGATTACATTAGACGAAACTATATAATAGTTCTGTTGGTATATTTTTCTGGCAGTACTGAAAATGATAATTTCAATCAAATAATTAAGATGGATGTGCAAGACAAACAAGCGGGCGCCGCTTATTTTGTATAGTTATAAATAACTTGTTTTGCTCATATTCAACTGAAGATGTTGAACTCAAAAACTTATTATTTGTATAACAATAAGTTAGTGTTTGTTACTGATGATGGCCTATCCGTCGGAATCGATTTAACATTGTAACTCTTTATTTTTCGTGGAAATAGACAACGTTTTTCACTAACTTCCGTTATGAAATGGGTTGCCACAACTTCGTCGCGAGTGATTTAGTTCGTACACCCAGTGAAGCCCCGCTCCAAATTGCAGCATCTCAAGTTAGTTAAGAACAAAATTAGGAACAGAACTCCCTCTCCTGAATCTGTAAATTTACACTAGGCAATTGATTGATCTGTGTGTGAGTTATAAGTGATCTGTGGATCGGCTCTTCAATTTTCGACTCAAGAGGTAACTGTGACCAATAACTTATTTGCCTTTACTGCTCATTCGTACTCTGAAGGGTACTAGTTGGAATGTCCAATATAAGCAGCGATCTGGCTTAATTTATGATAACTATTTCGCCTTAAACAATCATAGACCGCTGTTTTCTGTGTCGGAAGGGGAACCAGACAAAATACTACTCTGTTTAGCGCAAAAAATTGCGGCTTATCGATTCATAAAACACGTGCCATTAAACTAAATCCCAAATCGGCCCCTGACGATCCAGCTTCGAATAAATGGTCATACGACAAATGTTTTAGCTCATTGTTTGCAAATGCTGTGGGTCCTGATATGGGAAACTCGACCCTGGATTTCTCGACTACTCAAATTTTGATACCGCCACCCGAGTCTCTTCCTGACGAGGAATAGGACTCATTAGATACCCGTGATGTTCTAATAAAATTGTATAAACAACAAGAAACAATATTACATTTACGTATATTCTTGAGAAATAAGTCCGAAGAAGCTGCGACTGTTATTAAACAAAACAGTGCCCTTAAAGTTCAACTCGATGCATTGGAATCTAAATTCGAAGTTTTATTGAACCAACGTTCCAATAACATACCTGTCCTGGATCATTCAAAGACTTACAACGATCATCCCACGAAAAATTTTATTCCGACTTTGAAGGCTGCCGAACTACCGAGTTCGGCAGAAAAATACCTGAAACTGAATCACCTCGCCGGTGGTTTCACTGAAATTGCCGTTTTATCGAATACTGCAATCGATCCATCAATCGAAACTACATCGATACGTTCATCTTTTGTTGCCGAGCCCGCATCGCTCGGAAGTAATGCGGTTTTGCATACCTAGTTCTGTGGAGTAAACGATTCATCGCTCCCTCCAATTGGGCCATCGTGGACAACAGTGGTTAGTAAAAAACGCACAAAACAAACTCATTCTGGGGTACCTGTTGCAACTATACAAAACCAATTGCTGATGGATCATCTGAATCTAAAATCTCTCCTAACCACATAAAACGATCTAAAATATTCCTCACTGGTTCGAAGGTGTCCAAGTCCTTCGGAGCAGAACTAAAGCTTTGTTCACCTCTCGATTAGGTCCTGAACTAACCGAGAATGATAATAAAGCATACTTGAGTGAATCAACGGTTTTGAGGGTGTGCTCAGTTTTCCAACTCAAAACCCGTTTCCCATCTCATTCTTCATTCCACATTTCAGTCTCGGAAAACGTGTCAGGGTGCAAATGTGCTGAGATACTGTAGCAGCAGAATCAAATTGACTATAGGGACAGAGTGACAATCCTAGTGAAGGAAATTCAAAACATACCAATTTCGCAACTCCAGGCCATGACCCTACTTTCACCAACATTATTCATAACAAAAGGAAAATTGTTTGCATGCATCACAACTTGTGCTCCTTGAGAAATAAGGTTGTTCTTCTGAAAACTAATCTTAATTCATTAATTTTTAATATTGATGTTTTGGCTTTAAATGAGGACTGGATAGACTGTGAGGAGCTTCAGTTTTTGAAAGTGGATGGTTATATCACTGGCCTGCTTATTGTAAACCTCAAATCGAACTCGGCGTAGTACTCATTTTGCTTCGAAGTGGTCTCTGTTTCTCATCACTTGATCATATAAATGCGCTTTCAATGCCTCGGGATTGTGAGCTGGCCGCAGTAAAAATTGCTTCAAATAATATAATTATAATTTCAGTCTATAGGTCAGCAAGTGGTAAAAATTCCAGCTCTTTATATTTGTAAATATTGAGTACGGAGACGCACTGATAAGCTGAGGGGACTCTGAACCTATACTCTTCCCTAACTCACTACCTTTTCTGAACATTTTTTATTGTTAAGCGAATAATATCGGGGTCTTATAACTATAAAGGTGTGAATCTTTTTTTGAGGGACGATGCACCATGTTCTGATCGTATATTACATACGGGTTTTAATATTTATGGCCAATTATCTGCGTAGAAGGGCTATATAACACAGAAATAATAAACATTTACGTAATAATTTGCTGTGTTTTATATTACCCCCTCAAATATCTTCCAATTTACTCTCAATCGAGTTCAGCCTGCTGGCAGTTTCAGTCAGGATCGCCTTCAAATCGATCGCCATCGATGACAAGGACGTCTCTGTAGCCTGTCTTAACTGAGCATCCAACTGATGACATGTTGCCTCTAGCTGCGTTACATTACGCGCCATACCTTTTAAAAATTATGTGATTGACTGAATACATTCTTTGGTCGCAACAGTTGACTGTTTCGCCGCCTTAGCCTTATCTTTAAAAATTGCAGCTTGTTCCTGACCACGCTTCTAGACTTTCTACAGCCAACATAGAAGATTCAACCGTTTCAATATCGGCAAGAATATTTACTACAACGTCAGCTGACTTTTTTTTATCGTCAACACACCGACAATACATATAGGTAATTTCTTTTCAGTTATTATAACTGAGAACATCACCGTTAGAAACACAATAACAATAAACAAGGTTCCTAATCAGAGACTCGGTGATAACGCCCAACCGAGGCCTCGGAAAAAATAGACGGGCCCAATCGATCCCGAGATTTTGTTTTCCATCGAACACCGAACACAATCAGTGGAAATAAGTCTGAAACATAAGCAAAACGCAAACAGAACAGAACACACTGCACTAACCCGTTCCAATAAGTATAGTCAGTATCCGCGCTAAAATTCTCAAGCCAATTCGCAATGTAAACCTCCAGAAACAATAAAAATGCACAGGATAACGACAGATAAGATGTTCACGGTACAACGTTTCACTTCAATCACCGCAAAGGTAAGGGTCTCCCGTCCAAGTAATTTTCACGCTTCTGTACGGCGAACCCCTCTCCACTCAAGAGGGTGAGGCAATGAGTACCTTCAGGCGAAATCATCAGAACAAATTCTGATTCTCCTCCATTCGGCTATAGGCTGATGACGTCTGTGACGCCAGAAGCAGTCGGACAAAAAGCTCCAACCTCAAATAATGGTTGTTTACTTGAATCATAGTTCATTGTTTTCTTCTTCATTCAAAGTTCATTGTTTTATCCTTTATTCAAAACATCTTTTCGTTGCTACATGTTGCTAAAAATAAAAATTTAATGATTTTTAGCCATTGTTAGTGGTTTTTTTGGACCATATTCTTTTAATGAGACCAATTTAAAGAGCTCAAAAATTGCTGGCTAACGAACTCATCCTTTAATTTGGGAAGCCTGATTTTCGGGTGGAAGAAGGGAATTTTCATCCCAATCAAAAGATAGATTATCGTCTGGAAGGATACACACACATGTAGGTATATATATATATATATATATATATATATATATATATATATATATATATATATATATAAAAGATAGATTATTCTGGAAGGATATATACATATATGAAAAACCGTTAAAATCTACGTTGGTTTCAGAATGCCTCAAAACGGTTTTCAATAAAGAACATTTTGATTTTGAGACTATTGGAGCAATTGCAATAGCTCTATTTTTTACAAACATTCGCTAATAGTTCGAAGTTCGATAGGCTTTCCACTGTCGGTAATCATTCTGTGAATAATTTAGGTAACTGGTGTTTTCAAGGGAACATAGATGTATCATTCATGTATCCAGCGTTAGCTTATGTATAGCGCTCCAAAAATAGATATTTATGTTGCAAGCGGTGAAGTAGTATTACGATACCTTTTGACGTAACAGAGTGATATGAAACTTCCTGCTGTCCGTTGAGGGGTCCCACTGCCCAGATGACAGGTTGGCTCTGGTTGGTGAAGATGGGCCTGTCAAGACCGTCGTGGGCTCTCAAAGGCCTTTGATAGGTCACGATTGAATATCCATTGACAAGTGCAGCATTTAAGAGACGTACGCTTTCCGTATTAGGCTGAAAATAAAACAGCTGTTTTATAATTATTCATTTTCATAAAATCACAAAATGGCGTACAAAAAATATACATTAATTTCTTAGCAAACTAACTAAAATTACTGATGAGTACCTGGAACTTCAACATCTAATTCAATATTGATTGCAATCTCAGCAGTCACTAGTCACTACTGAAACTTTAGATGTTGAGGTACAGCCAATGTGAGACCAAGCTGAACTTTTTAGATTGTATTTGCACATTAGCTAGCAATATTAAAGCTTAATTGATGCAGGATTCACTACTAAATATACAGAATATGTGCATGATGTCACCGACCCGACTATGATGAAGGGGTTAGTAATACTCATTTGGGTAGCTTCAAAGCGGAAAATACGTTGTTAACGGAAATTTAAAACTCCAGACATGCAACATTATCGTTTTAGCAAATATTTAAAGCAATGCTCTGATTGATTATTAGGGTAAAAATTAAACATTCATAGTAACGTTAGAAAAAATCATAATTGGTCAATTAGGTAACGAGAAAATGATGCTTGATAGATGTTTCACTAGAGGCTGCGCAAAAGCTACCAAAGGTTCTGAAAAAGTGAAGTTCATTGACCTTCTACAGTCTAATAGAAACAGTCCCAAAAAAATTCACTGGAATCGGATAAGAACTTGATGCTTTGCTTCTTTCAATAATTAGAGTGCCCATGTACGCAGAAGTTACAAATGACACGATCGAGATGAAACCATCATGTAGCATAAAAATCGTATTTTTCAACTACTCTCCGAAGTTGAACGACTTATTATAATGTCCATGATATATAAGTCCATGGACATGACATATAAGTCGGTCACTCTAGTTTTTGGCCAGGTTATTACTACAACAACTAGTGATGTTATGTTTTCAAAAAAATAATATTGATTAAAGATTTAGTGTGAGTTATGGGATGCGATGTTTGATTTGTGAAATTAGAATTAGTGTTTAGTATTAGAATTTGAGTCCGTTTCAGTGGCGAAGATGGCTAAATCGCGAAAGTGTAGAGCGAATAGGAGAAGGAAGAATGGAGGGAGGTGGAAGATATCACCAGTTCGGAAGCAGACATAATGAAAAATGTAGAAAAACGTCCTGGACACCACCTCAATCAAAACAACAATTCTACAAATTATTAACGAAAATTCAAATCCGAACGTTTTGATCAGGAAGGTGAGGAATCGGGCTACTATGTGAAATGATTTGAAATAGCACTGAACCGGCAAGGAATCTGGAACCATACAGAGTGCTCGTTGATAGTTTTGCTCCACAAGATGTGGAAACCGTAGCGGTTGATCAGTTACAACGCGTATTACATGATTTGTTGGTAAACCTACTTGTGTTTGCAAAAATACGATCTTTCACAATGAGGTGGTGGAAAGAGCATGAAACCTAGCACATACGTATTGGAGTTGAAGAAGATAAGGAAGAGAAAAACAAGGTTACTCCAGGAAGGACCTTCTAGACCACAGTACGAATCTAGCGACTCCGGACCGTCCTCAAGACAAATCAGGTAAGTAGGAAAGGACGGAAGTAAGGCCTTGCTGGGCGTAATCATAAATGGAATTACAATAGAGATGCTTTACGACCCAGGTGCAGCTTAGACAGTAATAAGTGAATCAACATGGAAAAAGATAGGATCTCCTACCTTGTCACCATCTCTATATTTAAAAGTGTCAAGAAGAAGTGGCAGGTTCCTCTACAAGGCCTTAACTACCAGGATCATCAACGTGGACAATCTCGGATTATATTCAACAAGTGAAATTATGGACATTCAAAATTCAAAATTTAGTTTCACAAGAACTTTATACATGCATTATTATGACCGATGCACTCATATTTTGATTAACATATGACCGCTGTTTTTATCTTTCAATTTGAATACAGCTTTGCTAGAGAATTCGAGCGTTCGCCTTTTTGTAGTATTTTCAGTGATTCTGAAGTTTATAGTTTTCCACTGGAAAAGAGATTGAAGAGTATTATTGGTTTGAGTTCATGAATCAAGGTGAGCAAACTTTTATCCTTTGAAATTAACACGATATCGTAATCCGTAGGATAGAGTTTTTGGATACGGCCGCTAAAGAGTTGTGAGCTGCCGTTTTGCGTTGGAAGCAACTAGGAGGCTGTAAGTGGTTATTGGAGCTCTTTATTGGAAATAGATCTTGACAAATAGATTTAGAATGTAGAAGTAGAGTAAGGTACCCGCAATGGTACTAATAGTTCTATAGTTTCAGATAAGTTTACTGTTATGAGTACTTCCTTTTAATTTCAAGTGAGCAGTTACAACTGAAATAAGTTGATAGTGGGAAGTTGCGTCAAACCCATTTTCCTTCTCATCCCAGTATCTACGATGTCCGATCCTGTTGCGTTCCAGAGACTTTGCGGCTCCCCCGCAAACTTCATGGTTGTTGATGATGAAATTGTAGTAATAGAAAAAGTCCTAGTTAGTAAGTAGGTATCTATCCTTACAATGAATACACAAGTCAGATTTATACACTACAAAGGCGAAATGAGTATTTCCCTATTAAAATCTAGTATATACTTCTCTGGCACTAAAGGAGGGTTGAGAAATAAGTGCCGTTTGAGTGAGCAGCCCGAAGTCACTTCAAACAACCGATGCGCGAAAGCGGAATGAGTTTGTGTCCGTTTGTACCTCCAGACTGAATTGTTTTGATTGCCGTGCACGGGACATGCATTCAAACACACTAAAGAAGTGTCTGGATTAGATATACCCTGGCTTTGGAAGATCAGCCTTAAAATGGAGCTGCATCATCATTCGGAGATGAACAGCATGTGTTCGGGCCAAGAGTTCTGTAGGATAAATATTAGATAGACATACTAGACGTTAGACTTGAGAAAAAAGCTTCACAATCCTGGAAGCGTCAGCCTAATGAACTTCGGGCTAGCATCTAAGCTAATTGATCATCATAATGATTCATTGCTTATGAGTTGTTTGGAAAGCAACATGATAGTAAGTCCACTGGTGACATTACCTGCCGGATGTTCTCTGTTAATATCTGCTTGACAGTTTTGACAGGGTAGTCCATAGTTGGCGACTATTGTCACCCGGACAAAAATACAGTACATTAGCCGATAGTCCTCAGGTGATTTCAATAAGATTTAAATGTAAGAAATGATGAATAAAAATTAGGTTTTAAATCAGACAACTTACTGCTATTTTAAATCAACTATGAATTGACACTAACAGATGAACCTATACTAGGTATGATTTAATCTTAATGGAATCAAAATCAAAAGAATAATCTAGAAAGTTTAGAATGTTGAGTTGCGCAAATCCCGAAGATACGCTAATCCATTTGTGTTAGTGCTATATTGGTGTGTGTATAGCAACGACTGATATAAGTGAAGTGGTGGGGAAACTGATTCGTTTACGCCTAATGATAGTAAAAGAAAGGCCAAACGCTTGAAATGAGGATATTGAATTGAGTACAATTCAATAGTGGGTATATAAGAGTAATTGCGCATAAGAGATTTGTTGGTGACATTAACTTGTCAATGAAATAAATTGCTGTATGTATTGATCTTTGATTTACTATACAGATCTAAAAACGCCTGGCATAAGATCAGTAGTAGTGAGCCGTGGAGAATACGAGAGCGGACGATCGGGAAGTGCACCTCCGGATATTTCCACGCTACGTCAGTCAGTTATTGATTCAATTCCCAAAAATCCATCACCTACACCGGACAACACATCTGAAGGAAAACCAGCTGGAGTCTCGTATCCAGACTGGGCAGAGCAGATGATGACCACGCAGAAGGCTATGGCAGAGGAAATCCTCAGGTTGAAGCAGCACCTTCAATTTGAAAGAACGAAAACTTCTGAGCAGCCTTGGTATAGTATGGATATTGATGGTGGGGTTGAATTGGAAGGTGGAGTTCTTTTGGAGGAAGCTGGTAACGATCTGGTCCCAGGAACTTCCACAGCGACAAAAACACTAGCCCAAGACCGCCTGAAACGGTTTGATAAATTTACTCGAGATAATCCGGTTGGAAAAGACCCTAATAAAAACGTGCGATGGAGAACTAGGCACGTTGAGTACATAAAGTTTCCGAGAATGAATACCAAACCTGTACAGAACGGTGATGTTAGGTATAACCTGTGGCATCGAACGATGATTGATGCAATTGAGGCACAGGATTGAGAATTTCTTATCACGGGAGAAGAACCCCCTTAATCTTACCTTGGTAATGACCGTGATAAGAAATCGGCTGCCAAAAAGGTAAAGGTGTTTTTGATATCAAATTTGGATATTTACTACCGAGGAATGGTGAGTCATCTATCTGACCCTAAAGAAATTCTGGCCTACTCTTCATTATTATAATCTCATTTCAGCGTACTTTTGGGAAAAAAAAAAAAAAAAAAAAAAAAAAAAAACCATTCTAAACTTATTAATTTGATACCGCCAGTTATGAATTTCCTTCTTATACTTTTGTTTCCATTACTACCTAATTTCAAGTTTCCCACCATCATTTCCAATGCAACTAGATCCATACAAATACCACCTAACGAATCGTAATTGCGATCACCACCAGCTATCCATGCTGTAACTTCCATAGGTATACCTACACAATTACTCAAACATGTAATCACCACCAGCTTTCTAACATCCATCCTTATCAATTCGTACTTATATTTCTTAGTTCTAAGTGTTAGTGTTTACCATCAATTGTTAGTGTTCAACAAGTGTGTGGATATTTTTCTATAAATTTAGTGCTAATGAACACCTACATTGTTTTTACAACCACCAATATCTTTACTAACTATTCACAGTAAAATTCTGTTTTGCTTTATGTTGCTATTTGTTGTGTTTAAAAAAGATATAGGTAATTCAATTTCTGAATTTGTTTCTTGTATATAGGTTCAACTACATGAATAGGGTCCTGCTCCAGGACCGAAACGTCGTGGGGAAATAAATCATTCTACACAAAGACTAGCCTGATGATTTCTTAACCTCAAGTTCACATATTTGACTAGTGTCAGAAGCTGACCATAATATGTATGTATATATAAATACAATTGATTACTTTTGACCCATCTAAAGGGATAATGAATGGATATTTCGATAAGTAACTGTCGGAATAAAAAGGGTAGGTATACTTTTCCAATTGATTTTTGCTTGATATCCAACACGAAAATAATTTCCGGTCCGATAACTTTTTTTTAAATCTCCTATCCCATGTTCTCGAAGTTCTTGCCCCAAAACTTCGAATCACCATGTGAAACTATTCGGCTCCTGGGCACGGCAAGGGTGCAGTAGATGGCATAGGCAGAGTTTGTATTGTTTTCAAATTCCATACATTTTAAATTGATTAGGTAGTTCAAGTATACCTACTGGTAGTTAGATTCATCTTAATTAAAAGCTCGTTAATAATCGTCTTAATTAATACTCATTTAATTATTAATTAATTAATGCTCGATTAATACTCATTTTGTGACAATTTAACGAGTTGAATTGTATTGTTAACTAATTCCCTCACTCGTTGTCTAATTCCCACACTACAAAGATTTCAAACATGACCATGTACCTCCTGAATAACAAATTTCTATGAACTAAGTTTTCTACAGCATGATCAATATCCTAAGTAGAAAGGAATAACGGGAAAATCATTTAAAAATCTTCTTTTATTTGGGAGAATTAGGAATTAGGAAAAGCCCGAACGCGGAAATATCAATTTTGAAAGGTTTTCCTTTGAGTCACTTTTTATTTGTCTCTAATTTTCATTGCACACCTGTGGCAAAAGAATATATATATATTTATTTTATTTTTTTCTCTTTCCTCGGATAGGACAACACTTCGTCTTTGAGTGGTGCATTAAAGGATTTGATAACGCAACCGGTAGTAGCGCAAGAAAAAAGTAACCAATATTCCTAAACTCCCAAATGAGAGTGAGTGAATGAAGTGTAATAAATACACGCGAACGTTTTGCAGAACACTGCTCGCTCGGCGGCACCCAGGCAACCGAATAGCGTTCCCAAATAGAGCGAATGATGAGGTGATAAGACACTTGGTCAGCCTAACATTCGATCTCCCGCGCTATGTACGCCCTTTCCGCCACGCGCGATAGTACCGAGGTGAGTGAATGAAACAAAACGTTCGGACATAACATTGATGAATCACTGTGATCGTAATAAACCAGTTAAAAATGTGAACCAGACCTCCTAGATAGAACCTTAGAAGAATCCAGAGGTGTAACCAAGTTATATGTAGTATAATTTTCAAACAGCAGAATCAATCATCCTATGCTGAAGATATTACCATTCAAGTTATAAGTTAATGGTATTGTTTCTACGAGAAAGCAAAAGGAGACTCGAGGTAACAGAGCCATATACATAACACGAGGTCGAGAGCCGGTTAACTGGAGAAAGGTGAAACTACAGTGAGATCTTTGTGACGTAGCCCTGTTTCGCAACACTCACAGCCGCGCCGTGTCCGAACGTAAACAATTATATATATACCTCCCATAGCTAGCTAGGTACTATTTAAAATAACCTACAATAATATATATTGAAAAACCCTGAAAACTGAGGGTACAGTTGATGATACCTGAACAACCCGTGTATAGGATTACGAAACTTGCTTGCTCCCTAGTCGACCGCCAAACGACTAGTACCCAGGATGGTCAGTGACCGGTGGGTGCGCTGTGTAAATGTCCGGAAAGGGCGCACACTGGGGCGATCCTACAGTAATGTTGGACATTGGGGAAAAAAATAAAACTTTTGATTTGGGATTTTGATTGTGTTGTTAGTACCAAATAAACGCGTTTCAATTGAGCAGATTGATTTTTAGCCATATTATTGCATTGGTTTTCACATAAAGCCTGGTTATAATTGCTATGTATAAAAAAACCTTGGCTTATTAAATTGGTCGTGAACTCTCATTTCATTTTATAAATTATTGCTGCTCTTAATACACAATAAGGGTATTATAATAAATATAAAACTGGCACAAAAGGTTTTTAAAAATTCCCCTAACTTTTTTTCTTTGACATCTAACAGAAAATAATTCTATTTAATTAATTCGAAAATCGCCGGTATTTGCCGGAAAAAATACCATTTGGCACGTTTTTAGAAGTATATTGTCTTATTTACAACGTTGTCATATCTTGCCTAGACTTGCCTATTCAATAGATATTTTGTTTTTAAAGTTAATACCTACGCGCCTTTGTTGACATTTTGTATGATTAGTCGTTGCTTCTGTTTATTATTTGATTCTCCTCTTTAAAGGTAAGCAAGGAATCAGTCTGATGTTGTCTCTCGCTTCGACACAATAGAAATTAAAACAAACGACGATATATTTTAATTTTTTAGATCTAACAATATTGATTTTAAGGATTTTGACATGGCTTTGGAAAAATGGACTGACTTACTTGGTTTTGCGATTACTAATAGTGCGAAAAACGGTTTGCGGGAGAAATTAAGGAAATGGTGCTATCATTTTCAACTTAAATGGAATGATGCAAATAGATCTTTGAAACCATTTTTGAGGAAAAATCGCGAATTGCTTAACATGGACCTAATTTTTCCAGAGGTATATTCTCAAGAACTTCCATCTTCATCCACTCCAGGTATTCCTAGTAGATCAAAATCATTCAAGCATTGGTCAGAAAGACAAAAACGGAGGAGAACAAAAGATTTCAGAAATTGTTCTGATGAGGAGTTCAATTTTGTAAAAAAAAAAAAAAAAAAAAAAAAAAAAAAAAAAAAAAAAAAAAAATCGGAAAATGCTCGTTATGTTTTTGATTTTATTCAGAACTATCCAGAATATATTGATCAAATTAAGACCTATTGTGATAATCTCATTCTAGGAAAATCTCAACATAGAGAAGAAAAATTTTTGGGTCTCCATGCCACAGCTAAGTTGTCTAAATTTCAATACAAAGCAATAAGAGAAAATGTGGGTACACACACACACCAATTTGCAAAAATGGTTGCTTTCGACTCAAGAGACCTCAAAACGTGAAAATTTGATAAAAATTCGAATTTCGATTTTTTGGCAAATTACAATACTTCCCTTACCCTTAGGGGTAAGGAAAGTAAAAATAAAAATTTATAAAACATGTGTTTTTATTATGTGTTTGAAAATTACAATTCTCTATTTAGCAAGTGTTACCTATATAATATGTATGTACACATTTAAACGTTGTTCTACACGTTATATCGCCACTGGCGAAATTGCTTAAAACATTGCTGATCATGTGGTTCAATAAAGTATGCGATTTGCTTTAAAATGATACCTGAAGCAATATTCTAGGACAAGTAGAAACGGAGATATTATTGAATGTCCGGCCTACCCTATCACTCGCTCCACTGTGGGGCGGGGGGATATGGGGATGTACCTATTCACTAGCTGGTATAGTTCTGGTAGGCGTCGTACAAAATTGATCAACACAGGTATGGTTTAGCCGAGCTGGATCTACTCGGTGCCATACCTAAGTTCGACACCGCACAAAAGAGCTTAGGTATGCTAAAAAATCATTACCTAAGTAGATTTCCTGGTATCAACATCGAACTAATAACGATAGATAGGAAAGTCACTTACTTCCACCTACATATAGTCAAGTAATAAGATCAACAAAATAGGGGTTGCAATGCAAAAATTAACAAAATAATGAAATCTGAAGAGGTTTTATGTGTGTAATAGACTGGTGGTGGTAAGTTGGGTGGAGTACATATATTATATTAGGGTGGAGCGTCAAAATTTAAGGTTATGTTGGACGGTCAGAAAATGTTCTATTCACTGTTAATAATAACATGTTAAAAGGATTTTTGTTTTGGTCAAGATTTTAGGGTGGTATATACGCTTTTTTCCATAGAAAAAGCGGTACTTCTACTACTCGATGCCAACATGGTGTATATCACATGATGAAATATTACTTTTTTGAGGTTAGACAGGTATGAGGTCATTCCTTCTTATGACCAACTGACCCGATTGAGGCAAACAGATTGACGAGGAATAAACAAAAATACCGCAGTGGAAGTACTTACCGCTTTTTCTATGGAAAAAAACGAAAATACCACCCTAAAATCTTGACAACAAAAAAAAAAAATTAAAAAAAAAATCTTTCAACCTCTCATTATTGACAGTGAATAGAACATTTTCTGACCGGTCCAACATAACCTTAATTTTCGACGCTACACCCTAATATATATATATGGTCCATGATTCCGCATTCGATGATTGTTTTGGAATCAAAGTTTTGAAAAAAATAGGACCCAAAGACAACTTTGAGCCCAAATAGAAAATCCAAAATCTTTTTTAATTGCAGAATATTATTTAGAACAAGTTTTTTTCTCCTTAAAACTGGAAGTCAACATTTACTTTACACTCAAAGTGCTTGAATTTCAAAACAATGTTAAGTTATAATAAGTATATGACCATTACGAATATTCGCTTATAATGATAATGCTGCACTACTGGAACTTTTATCAACACATTCGAGCTTAATAGGTAATTTAATAGATACTATATATACCATCACTGACCATATTTAGCCAAAACTAGAAAACCGGAATTCGGAGTGAGGAAACCTGTGCGTCATATGTTACTGCCTATACTTTCAGGTCTAATTATCCCCAGCTCCACTCACATCGGGAGTATAAGAAAGAAATTATTATCTTCCCGTAGAGGTGATAATAAATTTTGTAGCATTCAGCTTGAGAGGTTATAGGAGTAGATAGAAGTAAAGAAAAATACATACCATTTACCTATAATCAACAGAAATGTTAAAATCAAAACAGTTAACATTTGAGAACAATGAAAATTTGTGGCAAAGAAAAAGAAGTAAAAGTGGCTCAATTGAGCTGTACAAGGCGATGTGGAGGAGGAGGGGTTGGGGGACGGGGTGTTATGATTTCAAAGATAATATATAATTATTATCATCATTTGAGAATAACTATATACCTATATATATATATATATATATATATATATATATATATATATATATATATATATATATATATATATATATACCTATATACTATGTGTATAGTATATGTAATAGATATACTATTCACAAATGAGATGAAAACATGTGTTGTCATTATGAGCAAAATACTTTTAGCAAAACTTTGAACGCCTGTACTTGGGTTACAATTGAGTAAAAAAAAACATGTTTGAAAAGTGAAATTTAAAGGAAATTTGATGCTCTAGAACTTTGTAGATACATAGATATGCAAGTAATAGAAGAACAGAAAAAAAGTGAAAAGTTAGACCTTCTATGCAAATCAATTGTCTATAATTATTGTCCCCCTTAGATAGTATATCCACAAAATTTGGTTCACGCCTCCAAAAAGGGTTCAAACCATTCTAGCTCCAGACTCCACAATTTTACGTTGTGTAGAAAATTCATGTCAAATAATTTAGAAAAATTTTCAAAAAAAAAAAAAAAAAAAAAAAAAAGTAGGCTGAAAGGAGAAAATAAATTAGCCTCAAAGGTTCCACAATTGATCAAAGCCCCTACAAACATCGTGGATATAATCTAGATGCCCCAAAGGAACTTCATTTTAGGTTTCAGCACCATAAATCGATTAAGAATCAAATAAGACTCAGCGGATCAGTGCGCCTACGTGTACTGAAATTCTATTCTATATATCCCGAAGGAGATCCATTTCAAATTTCAGCTCCATAGGTAGATTAAGAAAGAAATTGGATACACGGGCCCCTTAGCGTAACCCATCTTAGTAAACTATTTCTGTAATGCATTTTCATGGTGGTCGGGCGAATAGCTGACTGCGTCATCATTATTCCTACGTAGATATAAGCACTTATTTACGGAAAATTGATTCCATTGAATAATTCATCCATACGTTACTAGTCCTCCTGATATAAGTACAATGACTTTTTTCTCATGTAACTACCAACTGAACATTTATGAGACAAAATGAAACATCTAACAACGCCTCAATAGTCCATCCGGAGGAACACTAGTTATAGTAAACTTGATTTCGCGAAGTCAGAATGCCATTCGATTTATGTCAAGTTATACGGTCGCCAATGTGTTCCGATTTTACAAACTCTCACACTTTCTAGGGGTCATTAACAAAATTCAGTTATTGACTCTCTACTTCAAACATGTCACTAGAAGCGCATCTAAACACAAAAAATCTAAACACATTATGTGATGTGCTTAAAGCTCTGATTAGAGAAATCGAACAGGAAACACTCGCTATCAATTTGAAAAGCTTTACTGCCAAAAAAGAAACGGATTATTCTTTGTACAGAGCCACGAATAGACAAAAGTGGCCGATAATTTCAATACTTTCAATCAAGCGAGAAGACGAATATTGGGCAAGTAGTGCTAAAGAAAAAACAGAATTGTTTGCAAACCACCTTGAGGACATTCTCCCAATTTCCCAGACAAACCGCAGAAAAGGATACTACAATGATCGATAAGATAGATGAGCTGGAAATCCATCCAGTCACCCTCATTGAGGTCAAACATGAGATTAGATCCGATCTCAGTACAAAGAAAGCTCCAGGTTATGATATAACGGGAAAAATCCTGAAAGAATTGCCTGAAAAAGTATTGAAGAAACTGCTTTACCAAATTATTGCATCGCTTAGATATTACGTTATGTTCCTCAACAGTGGAAAGTAGCAGAGGTTATAATGGTAGCTAAACCAGACAAACCCATACATGACAAAAAATCCTACCGTCCTATCTCCCTTTTACCCATTATCTCAAAGCTCTTCGAGAAGCTCCTCTTAAAGAGATTAAAATCAATAATTTATTGAAGGAAGACATCAAATACCTGATTACCGATTCGGATTCACACTCTACAATAGACCAGGTACACCGGATCACCAACTTGATAGAGAAATGTTTTGAAGAGAACAATTTTTTCAGCAGTATTCTTGAATGTCTCACAGGCATTTGACAATGTCTAGCACAAGGGACTTATAGCAAAGTTACAAAAGGATCTACCTACCTAGTATTACAAGATATAAATCGGATGGTAGCCTGCAGGCCCACATCTCGTTACACCTTCAGTATTTTTGCCTAATGTTTCTTAGTAGAATATAAATGTATTTTATTTCACTAATTCAAATGAGACTACGGCGACAAATGGATATCACGAATTCTTATAAATATATTGAACCATAAATTACTGGACGCAAGAAGTAGTTCGTATAATTACCTCAATTCTGTAATCAGGACAGCTTCCGCGAGTACCAGCGCATTGGCTTTTGGCGTCTAAATAATAATCATGAGCGTAGCCGTTCAAGTTTTGCTGGTCCACCCAGGCGACCACAACGTCTCCTCCCACCATGACTGAGTGATCTTCTTCTCCTGACAGGCCAAATGACATATACTCGCCGTTTTCTGGAACAGCGATATTGAACATTGATATTGAAAAATTTCAAGTCTCCTACTTTTCCTTATAATATTTGAAGTAATGAGTTAAATGTTAGCGCATGACAATTCAACACAGAAAAATCGAGATATTAGGCTATGATGCATCCAAAAACATTCTCAAAAATTATTAATTTAAAGAAAACTACCTCCAGTTAGAATACTAGAACACTACTAAACCAGTCCTCTTCCTTTTCTTAACACCGTAACGATGGATTTTTTCATGTTCAGTACCAACAAGCACCTATCCATAAAATCTTCCAGCCTACTAATCACACCCTAAAAGTTCTCATGGTTCTCCAAGAGTACCTAGCTAATAATAATGTTAGGGGTTATCTACTACACTAGTATTTTAAAAAAATCAATATTTCGCTCAAATACAGTAACGAGTCACTGCTGAAGTAATTCCAAGATATCTATCAGACGGCTACACTAGCAATTTGGAGAAACTCTTGGCTTCACGGGCTGATGAAAGAAGTTCGTGCTTGGGGGAATTACGAATTCTTCTTGAACAACATTTGTCGGGAATAGAACAACTCATGAGGGTTCAGATGGAGTTGGTGAAAGAGTTATTGGAAAGAATTGTAATGACAGGAGCTATTGTTGCTGCACCAACTGTTGCTACTTCTTCCACAGCTATTCCTGTCATCAATGTGTCAGGTACTTCCCCCGACATAGCAGTAGCTCAGGAAATCGTAGACAGTTAACGTATCTTTGAAATTTGATGGTACGGAAGAGTGGGAGTCCTAATGTCACCAGTTTGAGACAACAGCCAGGATAATTGAATGGGCTAATGAAACAAAGGCTATGGTGCTAGGATAAGTGTTGAGTAGTCCTGTAAGGGAAGCGTTGGTTAAGTTGGAGAAGGAAGCTAAGTTTGGCCTCAGAAACCATGAATCTAAGTTTATGACCCTTTTAATGGCAACTACCAAAAGAGAATATAGCAACATAATCATCAGTCCATGAAAACGCTAGCACGTCGGACTCCGCCAGAGGTATCAAGAGGCACAGAGTTGATGTTAGATCATATATTTGTGAAACAGATATAATATATAATGCCTCACTACGGGAATGTGTTGATGGCAAGACATGATACAATGGATGAGGCTCTAGAATTCACCCAAAGATTGCATGCTACTTTATACACTACTACATTTGTATCTGCTATGGGGACGTCTTAGAGACAGACATATCAAACATTCCTGAACAAATCAAAACAGACTAGTAAGTTCCAATGTTACGTTCTCTGGATAAGAAAAAGAATATGAGTTTGCAACATTGACGGAACGCCATGATATGTTGGACAAAGTTCCGAGACCTCTTGCAAGAAATTGTCCACAGCTTCGCCTAATAAGAAGAGATCAAACAAGGTTGTAGTGCTGGAGGCCAACAATCGAATGGCTTTTCCAATGAGCTAACCAACAATTCCAGAGTAAGACTATCCAACACCTTCCAGTAAGGTTTCTTACATAAAAGGACTGAAATTTGGGTCGCATAAAATGATTCAAAGAAATCGGATGGTACCTAGTAGTGAAAACCACCCCTCCATTCACCTCCTACCATAATGAAATTCGAAAATCCAGACATATGTTCCAAAACTAAACAAAATCCTTAATTGAAAAAAAAAAAAAAAAAAAAAAAAAAAAAAACAGATGAGGATCGTGTACCTAAACTAATATTTATCAGAGTTACTCCCTCCCACAATGAAACTTGAGACTCCTGATATGTGTTTCAAACTAGATCGAATACATAATTATTGAATATTAAAATAATCACGAAAATCATCGAAAATTGAAGCATGGGCAGCGCTTGAAGTGTTTACTATCCCCTGCACTCCCTTTCACAACCTCAATTCCGATATTCCCAAGGCTCGTTGCACAACTAAACTAAAGTTGAAATGGCAAAAAAAAACCTTTTTTTTTTTTTAATTCACTTGCTCTATAATCTATCTCCTTTCCGTCAAAAATTCAAAATTTCCGTTTTTTTTTTTTTTTTTTTTTTTTTCACAATGAGTGAAATTGAGATCGAAAAAAGAAAGAATCTTGAAAATCGTTTAAAAATTGTGGCCTGCGCAGCGCCGACCAAATTTGTCACACACACATTTGTCTTCTGATTGTTTTTTTTTTTTTTTCACGCACTCGGTCTTGGAATATGCGAGACATATTTCAATGTTTGTTTTATTACTCTCTTGGCTGCTATACCTGCTTTCTCAAAGGGATCCATCGTATCAATATCTTTTTTCGGATGCAGCATCAGAAAAGTCACTTTTATTGCCAAGTAGTTGGAGCAATCTGACTTTCCGATGTTTCTGTGAGTTTACTGACAGACAGTAATACCTACTGTAAGAGAAAAATTGTCCCATTTTAAAAATGAAAATGTTCCAATACCTTTTTAATCGCAATCGATACCGCTGACATATTACGAAAAGAGCACGATAAACAATGCGTTAAAAACATTCAGTTCTTCTGATCAAATATCAAATCAAGATTAGATCAAAAATCAAATATAGGTCATGTCGTTATGAAGCGTTAGAATTAAAATTTTAGATAGTTGCTACCAGGTGGAGAAATCCTGTGCGCATGATCGTGGTTTTAAAGCTCTAGCTTATGTATCTGTCAAATATACCAATGTGCACATCTACTGATATTAGAACCTGCATACTCCAGTAAGTAGGTATTTGCTAAATTACTGCCTTGGGTAATCAGGCATGTCTACAACTCATTGGCGCTGTTGTCGGTATACGACAAGAAACGACGACTGCAAGAAAGGTATGGTCACGATTGGTTTCCACGACTCCTCGCCGGCTTACCTCGATATTTTGTAATATCAAACAATATTTCCTTTTCGCACTGGGACCACCTGGATTTACTGCAATTTGGATTTACTCAATTTACGTATGATTTAATAAAGTAAATTTTACGAAACGAAACAAATTGCTTAGATAGATAGGGCTACGAACAGAACATTACCGTCCACATGGGGAGACAGGGTGTCACTAGAGCAGAGAAAGACTGGTTAGCCATGACCTTGAACGTACATAGTGGTCTCCCGCTGTCCGTGAACTGTTGAGTTCACTTGAAACAAGGAGTTGCGCAAGCAAAAGAGTAAGTGATTTTTGTCACTTACAATACAACACTTTTTTCAATTTGTATTTTTTTTTTTTTTTTTTTTTTGTATTTTCTTCGATTTTAATTTTGAAGTGATCATGTAATTTAACATTCAGTTGGTAGGTATATACATTTTAAATAGGTAGCTCAGATTGAAATAAGAATATCTCTCGTATCTTACGAATAAAGTAAATATTGTAAAAACGATTCGTTATAGTATTATTGGCCTACAAGAGATAATACGGTTACGTACCAATACCTCCGCGAAAAAATTTCGTTCTAACGAGAAAGCTAGTGAGTTTCGAAACCTCTGGAATGCCACGCTGTCAAGGTTTAAGTACAGTACAACCTTGATCCCTAAAATTTATAATAAGAAATTAGGAGGCTAAAAAGGGGTTGTGACCTGGAATGTCCAGGTGGCGGAGCGGTAGCGAATTAAACAATACCTTTCCGTATTTTTAGAAACTTTTATACATTTTTGCTGGAAACAGCAATATTTATAAATATGTGGAAACGGCTTTTTACCCTATTTTAGGTAATTACAAATAGATGAGTTTCAATCAAAATTATTACGACAGATGTTTATAAGTCAGTAACTGTAATACTTTTACTCAGTTGTCAAAACAAAACTCCATAGTATAGAACGCCCTCACAAAACATAAATTTATTATTGGTGAAATTCACAGTGTATCTCTAGTAAAACTCAAGAGGATTCAATTTTTTTTTTTTTAATTTAGTTTTTTGAATATTTTTCTAATTAATTTTGTCTTTTTTTTTGTTTGTATTTATTTATTATTATTATTTTGTTGTTGTTATTATTAAGGGATGATTATTAAGGAATTTTGTACATGTTTCTTTAATAAAAATATGCTTAGTTTTAATTAAATTAAGCACAGTTTTATTAAAGAAACATGTACAAAATTCCTTAACTTATTTCGTTACCTGTACATATTTTTTTATTATTTTAGTAAGAAAATAGAACTTCATCCAGCGAGACGCTAGCCAAGCTTTTGATCAATCACGAGACCACTGCAACGAGTAGGTCCGAGTTAAGTAATAAAGTAAATCTTCGACTCAACTTTGGGCCTCCTCCCGACCACACCGTATTGGCTGAAACTTAATTGTCTTGGCATAGCCTGAAAGGGGCCTGCCTCCTGAGTCGCCTGATGCCAAATATGCAATGTATAATCGATTCTAGATGAGCTTACAATGAGGCGTCAAATTGCATGTTTTCGTAATTTTTTTTTGTTCTTGTCTCACCTCGTTTTCCACCCACTTCTACCAGTTCCCCTCATCCATTTTTTATGAAATTCGAAACATCGGCTACATTTGATCTGCTGAAGTGCTTTTTAAGGTTTTAGAGCGGCTCCTCATTTACCACAACAAGGACGACAAAGGATGCCCTCTAAAGCCCATTCCACCCACTGGGAAGACATGGGGGATTCAGAGCATCTTTACCATCTACTGACTCATGTAGCGCAGCAGCAAACACAGCAGATGACCTGGGTTTTGGAGCAGTTGGTGTTGTTTTGGCACACCTCAACAACTGCAGCCCGACAAAAACCAGGTCAGCAGTAGTACCCAAAGGGCAAGCAGGCCCTGGCGGCGTAAAGATGGGATGCTGGCTGAAAGAAAGATAATGCCGATCCCACTGGCCTAGACCGGTGTGTTGACATGGGCACTTGGGACACCAGGTGGAAAGCCTAGCCGAGAGCACACAGCAGAGCAAACTTCATGATCTAACTCTAGCTGCCTCTGCACAGTAAGCCTACCAAAGACTAGCCCATAGGTTAGCTTTGGCAGTAAGTGCGTGCGAAGGAGGCGCAGCTTGTGCTGTGGCTTCAATGGAGCCTTGGCGATAGGAGCAAGTGCTTCACCAAAGTCCACACAGCTTGCAACTATGGTGACCTCACCCATGAAATCAACTCCATGGTACCGCCAAACCTCTAGCATGGATCGGGTGGGGATGAGTGACAGTCCTATGACAAAACAACCCTGATTCACCACCTTCACCTGATGCTGGTGACCCAACAGGGCCAAGGAGACTGACTCTCACTTTCCGGGTTAACTACCAAACCACACCTGGCAAGCTGCTCAGCAAAGGCATCAAAGGCGGTCTTCAAGCCCGCAAGGGTTTTGGCGAATATAATAACATCATTGGCAAAAGCCAGTGCACCTACTCATACCCCAGGGGTGAGATTAAACACTCTTTCAGCTGGCAGCTTACTCAAGGTGGTGTCCACGACCAGATTACAGTAGATTGGCATCAGTGGATCCCCCTGGCGTACTCCGTGCCCAATGACAACATTCCCTGACATCTCGTCTCGTGCCTCGAGGACCATCATGCCTTTGTGGTACAGGCAAGCAATATTCTCAATTATTCGAGCAAGTGCCCCAATACCACGAAGACAATTGGTCAGGGCAAAATGGCTTACAGTTTTAAAGGCCTTCGCGATGTCTAGAGCAACAAGACGGAGTTGCAGTTTCTTAATACGGGCCAGAGGAATGACAATATGGAGAACTGTAAGGTTCTGCGCTGTGCCATTGGCTAGCTGAAATGCTCTCTGGACGTCACTCATGATACCTGCAGCTTAGAGGCGAGATGCCAGAATCTTTTGGAAGTGGTGGAACACTATAGACGATATAGATATCGAGCGGTAGCCTCCTGGCCGACTTACCCCCCCCCCCCCTTTTATGAAAATTACACGGGCCAATGCTTTTGGGGTTCTCCCGGATAGAAGCAGTAGGTGTAGGATGAGCGTCTCAACTGTTTGTGGTGCTTTGTTCCAGTGCCGGGCAGAAACACCATCAGGTCTGGCAGGAGTGGAGTTCTTGACTCGGCACTTATATTCCAGTGTGCACAAAATGGTGCGAAAGGAATCCCTGGTGGAAGCTGGGGGTACCACTGGCTCACCAGGGTTGTGGCTGGAAGCACTCAAGCGTGGCTCCCAATAGTCCACAAACTCCTGGAAACTCATGGAGAGGGGGTAAAACTTGCTCATCCCCCCGCTCCTTCTAGTACCTCTGCTGCCACAAGAGCCGGATGCTTCCTCCACAACTTCTGGAGCCACTGATATTTCCGCCTTCTTCCTTGTTTTGCCACTCTGTGACCTCCACGAGGCTTTAAAGTAGGAGGAACCCCTCCCTGATGTCCTGTCACAGTCACTTCCTCAACCCATGGGGATACCCTCTGTATATTGGATGCAACCTCGTCCTCCAAGCCTTCTGGCCTCTCAACACCCCACCTGGCCAGGACCTGCAGGTAGGCGCTCTCATAACCATCAATACGGCCTACCTGCTCCCCGATCCTCAACACTTCAGCCTTCAAGTCTTCAGGAAGACCAGAGGTCCTGAATTGCTGAATGGCGGACTGCTGCTACTGGGTATTTTCCATAATCGCATCCTAGGCAATCTCCTTATAGTGGGGCCTCTGGCGAAGAGATTGAATGGCAGAAAGCGTGCGCATGGGAAAACGTGGCTGCAAAAATGCATTAACATGACATACCCCATTCTGCACAGCCTTTGCTGCCATTCGCCACAAATCCTCCGAAGCATACTTAGGCCGATGTTGCTCCATATCAACTGCAGCGTTAGCCTGTACAGGATGCTTCTGCTAGACGTGGGCACTGAGGCCACGCTTGGATCTGAAGGCTCTCTCACAGTAGGCAAACTGGTGTGCATCAACTGGGGCAGTCGACGAGGATGACGAATTGGATGATGATGTAGATGAGGGGGAGGGGGGGGGGGTTACTGGCGCCCCTGCTTGGGCACACACTCACACAAACACACAGACACAGAACCAAAGTGGTTCAGAATCGTCTGAAACGTAAAATGCGAGTCGAAATGTCGATTTTAGATACCACAATTTTCTCTCCCCCCGAAAGTGAAAACAATGCTTCCGCTACATACAGATAAGACTCGGAAGAAATATCATGTATTGATGTTAGTTACTTCGGTATTGAGAAAATTGAGAATCAATCGGAGATGCTGAGGTCCTCAAGGCCCTCACAATTCAGATGTATTCCATTTAAATCATCACTTTATTTTATGAAATGATGAATCTTAAACGTAAATGTGATTCGAGTAGGTATGTGAAGCATCTTCAACTTCAATTTTTGTTTATTGTACTTCTACTACAGATCATAAAAGCTATAGAGCTACCTAGAAATACTAATAGGTTGTTGTTTTTCATTTTTAATAATGTTTGTGTATGAACTGCACTATAGAAAAAAAGTACAGATCCTTGAGTCATTCCTTGCCCTTGAAATAGCCGGAATGTAGTCGAGAAGGATGTACTTTTGAGTAGTACATTTGAGATATAACTTCCAACCATCTCGTTGGTTAAGGTAGGAGGAAATAAATAGGGGTATTGAATATAGTGCAGTCAACTTGAAATGTTAGGAAGCGTATCAGCAAGATCGGCCTATTTCAATTTCGTAGAGTTGGTAACACGTCATTTGAGAATTTCAACATGCCTTCTCCACGTTATTTCCTTTGCAATACATCAAAGGCCTTGGGAAATTCTTTGAGCAGAAGAACCTTTGAGGAATGACTCGATAAGAACGTTCAGTTCAGTTACTATTATGAAATTGGTTGAGCAACCGTTCAGGAATATGCTCCCTTCACTTTTATAACCAGCTTGTTGGTAGATTCGTCTTCATTTTCTGCGGCTAATGAAGAGAAGGTGATGCAAGAGGACGCGCCGCTCCTATTAATAACTCATCCCCGACACTGCTAATTTGCAGAGCAAATCGAAGAATATCTCCTAATCAAACTGCCCAATTGACCATCAACAAGTAATTTCAGGTATACCTACTAAACGCTTGATGATCAGCTTGAACCGCCTATTGAGTCACGCGAAGTGCCAGCGATAGCTCGAAAACGTGTTAAAAATACAAGTTGGTGAACGAAAACCGTTATCAGAGTAAATTGATTAATTACGAACTTTTTAGTTATAGACTACAGTGACATGGTGGATAATTACTTATAAGAAACAATGTGTGAAATGAGCAATGATGCAGTAGATACGTGCAATAATTTAATAGAACCCATACAAAACGTCGTGATTTGTAAACCTTTGCCTGTATATATATAACTATATATTCCGATGTTTAAAAGGAGGTTAAAATTCATAAGCACTGCGTTCGATAATATTTATGATTCCGTTCATGGTCGAATCCAATGGTTCATCATTGGACATACACATCAAAGTTAATGTGTTTACAAACAATGTTGGCATTTAAAACAAGAATTTCTCCAGCTTGTTTCAATGCTAAATCTTTTCGAACTATTTTGAAAAGGTCTAAATTGGAAGAGAAACAACACTCAAATCAGCACCTGAATTGATGAGAAAAGTTTTCTTGGTACTTTTGTCACCAATAAAAAGCCGGCTAATAACTCGGCTCGTATAGCCTGCGGCATCTAGAGATTGGCCTACTGGTTTTCCGACGGCTTATTCTACTTATTGTAACAACAAGGAGGTTTACAATTATATTGGTACAAAATTACAAATTGGTATTATAAATGAAATATTATAAGTAATTAACAAGTTAGTTATTAATTAGTTAGTCAAGTGAATTAACTATAGAACAATTTCGTAACTATTTATGTTACATGGGTGTTCCATTATACTATCTTGGCCAATAAAGAATTTAAAAAAAAAAAAAAAAAAAAAAAAAAAAAAAAAACAAGGAGGTTTGCAATTGAGAGCTTTATTGCCAAATCGAAAGTGATATCGGCAACGCCATATACCCGAGGCTACTTTATTCTCTTTTATGGAAGACTTACTTCTGGATGGAAACCTTGAAAGTAAATGTCTAGAGTTTCAATACTGCATAGTGTTTAGTGAATCAAACCTACGAGTAAGTGCTTCAACCTTAGTGGATAGATCATTATATAAGGCATTATCACTAGGTTGAGAAGTAGATGAGCGATATTTATTGAACCACATTCGGATCTGGTATCTGAAACTTCCATGATCTAATCAGCTAATCGTACTAAAGTTCCTAAACAATCATTAGAGCTTACTGATAGAATCGCGCGTGTATTCGAAGGAAGCTGTTGTAGCCATAATTATTTAAGGATTGTATCGCTCACTTTGTTGTTTGCCAAATCTTCCGCTACCCTCATTAGTTGACTGGGTCGATGATCTCCAAGGATTGTGTCCTTTAATAAGCGTTGTAACTTCTTGTCTTCCGAATCTGAGAATGAATCGATGATCCTTGACTTGATAGTTTTGTACTTGTTTCGCGCTGGTGGTGAGACAACAAGAGCGCTCACTTGTGAAAGGATGCTGGAATCAATGGCTGCTACAATGCAATAAAATCGAGATTGATCATCGACGGCGTTCTTCATCCTAAATTGAGCTTCACATTGACCAAACCAGATATCCACACTGGCTCTCCGAAACCGTGGTGCGATGAAATTTAAGGTCCTGATGTTATCTCGCTGTGCTTCTTCTCTCACAGTAGGGGCAGGGTCATGTCCATCCAAAATTTCACTTCGTGAGTCACCACGGAGATTTCGTACTTAATCTTATTGAAGAATGTAAACTCAGTGATGTGTCAACGAGAACTGCACATTTATTGAAAACGTAACTTTCAAAGTAAACAAATTAACATGTGTCAAAACGAAGGAAAATAATAAATTAACTGTATACCACAACAAAGGTAACGTAAAACTTCAAAATCGGTTATTTAGGAAACAGGAAAATGATGCTTGAAGTAAATCACGTTAGCGCAATGATTTGAGAAAAATGAAATTGGTAGAGAAGAAGCTACAGCCTAACCCACAAATTCCCAGAAAATGTAATCAAAATCTGATGAAAACTAGACCTTTTTCTCGAAATACACTTTTTTGCATGCGCAGGAGCTAATAATGATGCAATCATGTTGAATTTAACATGGAATAATTAAACCATTGTCCCCGACTATGCACCGAATTTGAGCGGAATAGGACAACTAGGGCATAAAAAATTATGCTTAAAGGAATTTACCTATATTTGCGCATGCGCAAAATGGAGTAATGATTTTAGAAGTACGGAATTGTTAGTGGACCATTTACAGCCTAACCCGCACATTCCCTGAAACTTTCATCAAAAACAGATGAAAACTTCTTTCATTAGGCTCGTTTAAAAAGGAATACATATTCGCGCACGAGCAGTAGCTACTAATGATAGGATTATGTTGAAATTTCTAGGGAACGCTCTTATTAACCTCTTCCACCTATCCTACAAATTTTAGCGAGATCAGACAATGAGGGCGTGAGAAAATTATGGTTGATGGAATTTACGTTTGCGCATGCGAAGAGCGAAGTATTCATATGGGAACAACAAAAATGATAGGGGACCATCTTCACTCTAACCCGCACATTCCGTGAACATTTCATAAAAATCCGTTGTATATTGCGGAACAACAGCTTGTTACAAGGATTTGCGGATACAAGACAGACACACACACCCGCAGACACAGACAAACAAAGAGACGGTCCGAACGTGCTGTTCAGAATGGGCTAAAACGTGAAATGCGAGTGGAAATTTCACAACTGTAAAAAAACATAAACCATTTCGTTTTAGTGAAGACTACTACTTTGCCATCTCTCAATAGAGAAAACAATGCATCCGCTACCTATAGGTAGACTTGGGAGCATATTCTTCTATACATATATATCTTTTGGCACAGATGTGCAGTAAAAATTATAACAAAAATAAAGAATGAAAGCTTACTCAATTATTATTAATATTTCGGCGTTTGAATTTTTCAAAATGAAGAGTATAGTGATTACCTCTATTGGAGCTCTGAGAGGTTATCACTCTACTCTTCATTTTGAAAAAGGGAAACGCCGAAATATTATTAATAATTTATTATGTAATCTTTCATTCTTTATTTGTGTTGTAATTTTCACGGCACATATATGCCAAAAGATATACTGTTCTTATAGAACCGTTTCAAACCAACCATAAGTATATATTTATATAAAAGAAAGTCATGTTAGTTACACTGTTTATAACTCAAGAACTGCTGAACCGATTTTCAAAAGGGTGGGCTTAATTTGACGTGCATGTTCCGGAATAGAACATAGGCTATCGTAAAATCGTCTAAACTTCCTCCTTCATCGAGAACCCGGTCGTCCTTAGGAACATTGTTTATGGTTTCCAAGGCCAAGTTCGGTTCCATCAAATTAAAGTGATCTATGATTTATTTCGCAGACACAAAATGAAGGGAGTTTGAAAGGTATTTAGGAGAATTAGGACTTGATCAGCTAGGACGATGCCTAGGGCCCATCAGCTGAGTAGCTTCTAAAGCCATTTCTTATGATATTCACTCAATGAAGCTGGAATTTGTCATGTAGCCTCTACGAGACATCAAGAGACGACTAAAATGAAGGGCTCTTCCCTGATCAGCTGAGTGAGCTAAATTCTCTCCTTCTCACCTTATGAATGTGAAATTTAACAGAGAGCCTCTCCAGGATGTTGTGAGACGAATGCAATGACGGGTTCCAACTAGATCAGGTGACTTATCTAAATTCTCGCCTATTCACCCTGGGAATCTGAATTTTGACAGGGGCCTTCTCCTGGACATTAAATGACGAATGCATTGACGTGTATCATCCAGATCAGCTGACTTAGCTAAATTTTCTCATATCCACCCTAGATATTTGAAATTTGATAGTGAGCCTTTCTGGGACATCGAGAAACCCATAAAATGATGGTCTCTTTCCATGAATCACCACTTACAACCGCTCCCACATATATATATATATATATATATAATTGCTATGCAATTCTTAGGCCGACCCCCAATAATTTTTTATGTAACGTCCCCTTTTAAAATGTCCCACTATTAGAACCCGCGAGGTCGTGGGTTCGAATCCCAGCCAGGCTTGAAAATTTTTTTTCTCGTGAGACGAATTGCATAGCAAATTATCCTCGTTTTCTACACAGTAGAAAAGAGAAAAGAGAAGATCCGGCGAGGCGCGAAGCGCCGAGTTATATATATATATATATATATATATATATATATATATATATACATATGTATATATATATATATATATATATATATATATATATATATATATATACATATGTATATATATATGCAAGTTTGGAAAATGTACTACTTTTTAGGGGGGAAAAATCTGGTATATATATATATATATATATATATATATATATCTTCTAATTACATTATAGGTAGGTATTGGCTATACCTTATCTTATTGAAACATTCAAGGTAAAATATCAAAAAAATCTATTCATGCAGCATGACCGTGATCGTATGAGCGAATTTTCATGCGATATTATGTTAAATTGTTTTGAAAATTCAGGATTTTAACTAAGAAGGAAATGTTCACTACCGATTTTATGGCAAATAAACTTCGAGCTTCGAGGACCATCTAGACGCCAATTGCAATTTATAACTTTTCATACCAGTGGCCCCAGTGCGAAGACGCTAAGTTTGAATCAGGATCGAGGTCAAGAATCGTTGGTCGTTAGTCTTTCCATAATTCCGTTCAATAGGTAAATTGAAGAATGAATTTAACCGTTATTAGGCATTATTGAACGGAATTTAACTAATACAGAGAAATATAGCAACGGAGTTTTGTAAACTTAATGATGAGAAACTATGAAAACATATGATGGGTTTATCATAACATTATCACCATGTAGTTCTAAAATTACGCCTGCCGCTAATCAGGGAAAGTGAATTGATGAAATACAATATGGAACATGATATACACATGTAGGTGATAAAACTAAACTTACCTAATTTGGCGACAAGCTGAATTACTACACTGTCTCCTGCAACGGCCCATCGTACTTCAAACGCCAGATCGTCACTAAGAACTTCACAGTTGAGTTTGGACTGAAAATAAAATTTTAGTAGATAAAGTACACAGTTTAGGGAATGCCCGTGAATGTGTATACATATACATATATACAGGGTGCCTATAGTAATAATGGGACAAACTCAAGTAATCGATTCTGAAGCTCATTTCTGATCGAAAGTTACTCATTCTTCTTAAACGCTTTCTTTCATGTATTCTATCTTTAAGATTTTTCTCGTCATTTGTACCTTATTTGTACCTTTTGTACCTTTCTCAAACTGTCAGCTTTTGAACGGTTGGCAAATTTACTTTTAGTTTGCTAATTGGGGGAGAAAAGTGTGTTCGTATGTTGAAATACATGGTTTTTTTTTCTCTGTGAAATCGAGGGTTTGAGTGAAAAATTACCCTCTCTGAAAACAGTTGAGTATGCATTTGGGTTGCACACTCAGTGCACCCTCAGGGTCGCCCTCAAATCACGTCTATGAATCGCACAGAGTGCATGAATTCCCTTATCGATACACTTAGGGGCCCACTCAGGCTCAATTGCCGTCTATGAATTCCGCCCTTAAAGTTGCCAAATATGGCGAATAGTTCAGCAATGAATACAGAGGTAGTTTTCGGAAGCGAAAATTTGAATGCATTGCTTCGGCTCACAATGGCAGATCCTACACCAACTTCTGATTTCGATCCGTCACAATACACAATACGAGTATGATATGGTGAAAAATAGTGCATCAGTTCACTAAAGGCCGCTAATAACTCATGAGGAGCAGTTGTTTTTTCAAAGTTAGACAAAGTTGTGGCGATGGTTCATGGCTCTTTGAGAGAATTGTTCTCATCTTGGAAATTTGGCAGGAAGATGGAAAATCTGTGAAGGTCTGATCGGATTAAATTGAGAGTGGTTCGTTGGTTTGCAGGCAACGGAAGTGGTAGGGGTTCGAATGTGACATCATGAAGAGAATGAGAACTACTAGACTTAACTTTGGCAGCATATCTCAAGGCCAGAATCGCGCGTCTCTCATGTCAACGTTTAGACTTTCCACCGGAATCGACCTGAATGCCCCGGTTGCAAGGTGTATTGCTTGATTGTGAACGGGGTCTAACGTTTTCAGTTTTGAAGGATGAGCTGTTCTGTATAATATAGCTCCATATTCAATTCTTGAACGTACAAAAGCTCTATAAAAACGAAGCATTGAAGACCTATCGCTTCCCCAATTACTATTAGCGAGAACCTTTAGTAGGTTGAGAGCTTTTAAGGATTTCATTCTTGTTTGTTGAATGTGTGTGTTCCAAGTGAGTTTTTGATCGAGCTCCATTCCCAGGTATCTTACTGAACTGCTGCCATTTGAAATGATAGAGTTTTCAATTAGAAGAGTAGCTGTTGACGGTGAACGTTTTTTGGAAAATAGGAAAGAGCGTGTTTTTTGTAAGGATATGGAGAGGCCGGTGGTTTGAGTGCACGTCACGATGTTATTAATTGTTGCTTGTAACCGCTCAATAGTTATGTTAATTTCGGGAGCTGTGCTGAAAATCACTAAATCATCGGCGAATAGACAGGCTTTAACTGACTCAGTAACACAGTTTTGGATGGAGTCCATGATGAGAACAAAGAGGTGTGCACTTAGAACTCCTCCCTGAGGAACTCCTACTTCTTGTTCATACGAGTTAGAATATGAACCATCAGAGAGGACGCGGAAGTAGCGTTTCTGTAAATAGTTTTAAATAAAGCATCCAAATCGCCCTCTAATACCTCGGTGTTCAAGTGCTTCCATTATTTGGGTACGTGGAACACAATCAAAAGCATTCTTGATATCAAAAAACACTGCTACCACTTCTTGTTTCTTGTTGAAGGCGTTTTTAATGTATGTTTCAAGATTTACAAGGCAGTCAATAGTGAAGCGTCCTTTTCTAAAACCATATTGTTCGGGAGAAATCATACAGTTGTGTTCGAGATACCATGTTAGGCGCGCTGCGAGCATTTTTTCGAACACCTTACAGAGGCAGCTTGTAAGTGAGATTAACTTATAGCTATCGGCTTTAGATGGGTCTCTACCCTTCTTCAGAATTGGAATGGCAGTTGCTTTCCTCCATTCATCAGGGAATTGACATCTTGTAAAGAGACTGTTATATATATTAAGCAAAAGATTTTTGAATTTTGATGTCAGGTGCTTTAGCATACTGTAGGTACGTCACTAGGTCAGGACCCGGGGATGTGTCACCAGTTTTGGAAAGTGCCGATTCTAGTTCATCAATGGAAAACAACCGTTCTAAGGAGTTCGATGGATATGAAGATGGCATCTAATTTTCGTTTAATTGATGGTGATTTCGTTTAGCGGTAACGGACGCGTACTGTTGGGCAATAACATTTGCTATATCGTTTGGGTTTGTGTAAACAGTTCCATCAGTAGAAGTTATGGAAGTGACTGGAGGTGAGTGTTGTCCTTTAATAAATTTAATTCTTTTCCATATCTCTGATGAGGGTGTATGCCTATTGATGGTTGAAATATAATCAACCCAACTATTCCTTTTGCTGGTTCTAATTGTACGTCTGGCTATGGCTCGAGCTTGGCGATAAGCAAAAAGTTTGGTTAGATGGGTGTCGTTTGAAATTTTTTAGGGCATTTTTTCGATTCTTGATTGCAATGTAGCATTGTGCGTTCCACCATGGGACATGTACTCTATTATGCGGGCACTTCGTTTGAGGAATTGAAGCATAAGTGGCTTCTAGAATAGCTTTAGAGTAATGCTGAATACCAATCAGTGGGCATTGGTTAGGGATGGAGAGAGAATGGTAAGAAGCCTCCATCGATTTTTCGAAGGCATTCCAATCAGCACTCTGCATTTTCCATTTAGGAATATGTTCATTCCTATAATTAGGACTTAGAGCTTTTACGATGATGGGATAATGATCACTATTGTGAAGATCATCTTCAACGCTCCAATCCAAAAGAGGGGCTATTTGAGGGCTAGTTATTGAGAGGTCAATTGCCGAATGTGAACCAGTTTGAGAATTTATGTGTGTTTGTTGGCCGGAGTTCAAAATGACAAGGGAATATTTTTCTAGAATATTTTCAATAATTTTACCACGAACATTTGTATGAAGTGAGCCTTAGAGTGGACTATGAGAGTTGAAATCACCAAGAATCATGAAAGGAACTGGAAGCTGCTCCATTAGATTTTCAATAAAACATACTAGTAAAACATACCAGTAAAACATACTAAAAATCGCTTTGAAAACGATGACAATTGTATCAGCTGATAATATAATTCTAATAGAATTCCGACTTCCCGAAATCGAGTTTATTATAACTTCTGTATCCTTTTTGGTTTGTGAAGCGAAGGTAGGTAATGATTTTCAGTTGTTTGAACAAGGATGATGCTAACAATAACAACCTAGAGATATAATATTATGACATAATATTATGACAGAGCGTTGGCGTTACCATGACGATAGAGTAACAATGAACAATTGAATAAATGGCATAAAGTGAAGCTCTAGAAATCAACGTATGTAGGTAGGTATAGTACAAAGCTGTATTCAATCGAATAAGCTACTACAACAAACTATATTAATTTATTAAATTATTGATTAGTAAATACATCGGAATTACTCTCAATTAAACTATTATTGCTATTCCAACAAAAGAAGGTTAATTACTTCCGAGTCTACCAAGGTCGGAACGTTTTATCCAATTTTCTAAGAAAATGAAGCAATTGCAATAAATCCAAAGTTTCATTCATGGAAATACGTTTTGAAATTCCTCAGTTTAACTTGATATGTGTACCTATGTAAAGTTCGATCAAAACGTTCTAGTTCTTTACAATTTGCGCGCAAACGGAGGGTCGTTGAAACTTATCGGTTGTCTCAGTATTAATCTTTCTGAGCCACCTGGTTATTATAATAATATATGGCCTCTGAGGCTAATTTCTTTCCTTTTCGACTTGTTGTTTTAGTAAGTTTTTTGTTATGACATTTTTGGAAAAAATTTCAACATTCACCAACTATAAACCGTGAAATTGTGGGGTCTTGAGCTGTAAAGGTGTGAATCCATTTGGGAGGCACGTTGCTCCAGGTTTTGATCATTTACTTGATATATATATGGGGCTTGATAATAATTATAGACGAATGATCTGCGTAGAAGGGCTATCTAATACAGAAGTAATAAACATTTGTGTAATAATTTACAGCGTTTTACAGAGTGCACACCAGTTCCGATTCACAACCAAGTTGATGATATGTTTCCCCCCGTCGAAATTCAAGCTCTTAGGAAGAGCATACGGATGAACGTTTTATTTGATTCTTTAGGATACTATTTATCAATGAAACTAGAAAAAAAAGTTCAAAATTGAATTACGTGCGTAGATGAAATGAGGAAAATGCCTGTGAAGGATTCGGAGCTCATTTCTAACAAAAAATCAGACATATAGTTCAATCAAATTCTAAAATCAAATTAAAGATTGCAAAACTATGCTAAACAGCATTTACCTACGTATAACTTGGTTGTACGTGAAAATCATTAGAAATCGATAATCATCAAAAACCCTTGCATACGAGTCTGCAACACATTGGGACATTTTATGTCTTTAGTTGCAGACTCGTATGTGTTGCAGACTCGTATGCAAGCTCTAAAAGCCACTCAGCTGATCCGGACCCTGGGCATCGCCAAGTGGATACCCTAAAGAGGGTACATACGAAAAAACAGCTTCCTAGAGTGTAAAGCATAGAAATTAGCTTTAAGAACCACTCATCTGATCCGGACCCTGGGCCTCGTTAAGTAAATGTCCTAAAGAGGCTACATACGAAATTACAGCTTCCTAGAGTGTAAAGTATAGAAATTACCTATTAAAATTATTTCACCACCGCTTCACAAATCAAACCGTTCTCGCAATATTCGGATCACCTGCAATGAATCAAATCATCGAAACACCAGCTCAATGAAATCATCAGAAATTAACAAGCGGTTGCAATCATGTTCACAGTATCAACTATTGAGAATGATCACCTGTGTCGAAACAATTATTCATATAACCAGGCTTGTTGGCCATGCACTTCGCAGTAGTTAACATAATATGGTTGGATAAATTGAGAGCTTTCGAACGAATGGTTAACGAATTTTGTGGGATGAAAAACGACGAAGTACCATTTCCCTAGTAACGACTCGGTTGTAAGTGGAAATCATCAGAAAACCAACCGTAACGCTTTTTGTTAACGCTTTTTTCGTTTTTGTGCCAAAGTAAAAACATAAAATGTCAACAACAAAAAAACGCTGCAAATTATTACGCATAGATTTATCCCCCATCTCATAGTATAGATGTGAACACCGCTTGGGACTCGATTTAAATTATACCCCAAAAACCTCACCTTGACAAAATCTGTTTGGTTCAAGGGATATATATCATTTAGTGGAATGAAAAGAAAAATATCACCCTCCCCTCCACTCAACACCTTTGAAAGTTGTTGCAATACGTTTAATATACGTAGAATCTGAAAAAAAAGTTTTAAAGTTATTACAAAAAGGTTCACAATTTCTGTATTAGATAAGTAACCCTTCAACGACGAACAATCGTCAATCATTTTTAAGCGAAGTATAGGTATTCCACATTTTCTAAATATAATTGCACAGGCGTAGACGCCGACAAGGGAGAAATTAATTAGATTAGACAAAACACTTCACATTACAACTCCTTCAATATTTAACAGAAACTGACCTCTCATCAGAAAATTAATGAGGTGTAAATAATTCACCTCCTGACACTTCATAAGTAACTAAATCAATAATAAACTTGATTTTGCCAATAGAAAATTCTGTTGGAATTATATTAACTAATGTTATCGTCGTAGTTTATAAGGCGATTTTCACTAGGTCCCACCAGTTGCGATTCACTCCCATGCTGATGTTATTGGTTTATAATTATTATCAATAATGAGCCATTGGAATCGACCAAGAAAAAATAATTGTTTACCCCCCCCCCCCCCCCCCCCCCCCCCCCCCCCCCAAACTGAAAATTTTTTGGTTTACGTTTCGAGATTTGTAGAATCCGAAACGCTGCTGCAAATTATTACACAATGGTTTAGTATTTCTGTGATAGATAGCCCTTCGACGCGGATCATTAGTCTATAATTATTGAACCCCGTGTGTAACACATGATCAGAACATGGCGCATCGTCCTCCAAGAAGGGTTCACACTTTTACAGTTCCAAGACCCCGCAATTTTACGCTTCACAGTAAGGATGTTAAAAAAAAAACCGGAAAATGTTTCTTCAAGTAATTTATGTTAGCGCATGCGCATAATGGAATATAGATTTGAGAAAATTTAAATTGGTAGGGAACAATCTACAAGCCACAAATCCCAGATGTAATCAAAATCTGTTGCAAACTAGGCCTTGTTCCTGGGAGTACACTTTCACGCATGCGCAGGAGCTAATAATGATGCAATCCTGTTGAAATTAACATGGAATAATCAAACCATTGTCCCCTCTATGCACCAAATTTGAGCGGTATTGGACGACTAGGGCATGAAAAAAAATGTTTGAAGGAATTTAGGTTTGCGCATGAGCAAAATTTAGTAGTGATTTTAGAAATATGGAATTGATAGTGGTCCATTTACAGCCTAACCTGCACATTCCTGAAAATTCCATCAAAATCGGATGGGAACTGTTGAAATTAGGCTCGTTTAGAAAGGAATACATATTCGAGTATGCGCAGTAGCTACTAATGATAGGATCATGTTGAAATTGCTAAGGCATGCTCAGATTAACCTCTTCCACCTATCTTCCAAACTTGAGGGGGACAACGGTGGCCGGAGAAAATGATGCTTGATGGAATTTACGTTTGTACATGCGCCGAGGGGATTGTTGATTTGGGAACAACGAAATTAATGGGGGACCATCTTCACCGTAACCCGCAAATACCATGAAAATTTCATAAGAACCGGTTGAATATTGTGGAAATGAAGCTTGTCACAAGGATTTGTGGACATACACAGACAAACACACACACTGATGCACACACATAGAGAGAGAAAGACAAGGAACGGATAATGTTCAGAATAGTCTAAACCGTAAAATGCGATTGGAAATTTTACCACTATAAAACAACAGCCGTTTGATTTTAGTGGAAACTGTAAGTTTTCAGTCTCTCGAAAGTGAAAACAATGCTTCCCTACCTGTAAGTGGACTTGGGAACAATTTAAGATATGAAATTTAGCATTTAGGTACCAAAATACTTCACTAGTAGGTATATCCGCACTAGCAATAGTTGATAAACTCGATTTCGCAGCATTAGAACTAATCCCATTGGAACTATATCACCTGATAATTTCAATATTGGCCTTATGTCAGCTGATATTTACAAATCAATTGTTATGTATTCCAGTATTACCATCTAACGATATTTGATGGAATTGAGAGCTTGATTGGCTATTCAATAGATGATCCGCTAGCAAAGCATTAGAAATTGCGCTTAAGAATTCGAAGGTGTTTTCAAATGTTCGAGCCTTTAGAGAAAACGAACCGTTCAACGTACAGCGTTGCAGATGGTTTTGATCGATTCTTTGGGATCATATTTATCATTGACAAGCAAAAAATCATTACTGTTACCTAGAAAGTTTTTGAGATCTCGATATTTGAATATTTAGCCCTCTAATGCAACCCTTTTGGGTTGACACAAATTGATGCCGAGCTTCTAAGACCATCTAGACCCCAAATGCGATTTTTTATGCAAGTTTCAAGGAGTTTGGTCTATTAATTTTGGAGAAAAGCTGCGGTTGGCGGACGGACGGACTTTTTTTATTCGATTTTATCGAATTCTCGTAAAAAATGAAGCTATTGCCATGGGTCCAAAAAATTTAAAATAAAAATTTTCGAAAAATTTCTTAATAGAAATCCGTTTTGAGACATTCTGAAACGAATCCTAGAGTTTAACGCTTTTTCATATATATATATATATATATATATATATATATATATATATATATATATATATATGCATGTCATTCCAGACGATAACTCTCCTTCAGATTGAGATGAAAATTCTGTTCTTGCGCCAAAAAGTCAAGCTTTCCAAAAAAAGGATGAGTTCGTTGGCCAACACTTTTTGAGCACATTAAATTGGTCAAATTTCAAAACATGTACTAAAAAAAAAATAAATAAAAAATAATAACTAAAAATAGCTAAAAACGGGAAAAATTGTTATATTTATATTTGTTAGCAAAATTTTAGTCAAAATACCTAGTTTATCAACGGCAAACTAAAGCATTCTAAAATTTGTGCAAAATAAATGCTGAAAAATTTACTTAAATTTCATTATTATTTGCTGAAAACCGATAAAAGCTCCATAAAAAAGCTAGGATTTCTAAATCTTTTTCGAGTCGCAGAGTAGTATCATTTAGAACGAATTTCGTTGCCATACAATTTTTTAATAACTAGGTATTTCTAGTGCTCAAATTTCAAAACAATGTACATGATATAATAAGATGATTTAAGGAAATTCGGTCATACGATCATGTTGCATGACTGGAACTTTCACTATTTGGATTCTACGCATCTCGAAACGTAAACCAAAAAATTTGGGGGGGGGGGGGGGGGGGGGGGGGTAAAAAAATTTCTTGGTTGATCACGAAGGTTAATTATTCAAAATTATAAACAATGTCGAATAAAAAAAAAAACCAATAGTCCACAAATCAATACATCACCCAGCGCATGCGCAAACGTAACATCCATCAAGCATTATTTTCACACGCTCCCATTATCCAATCTCGCTCGAATTTGGAGGATAGGTCGCAGAGGTTAATATGAGCATTCCCTAGCGATTTCAACATAATCCTATTAGTAGCTACTGCGCATGCGCGAAAGTGTACTCCTTTTCAAACGGTTTGATTGTTTCCTACCTATTTCATTCTTCTCAGATCATCACTCCATTCTGCGCATGCGCTAACGTAAATTACGTCATGCATCATTTTCTCGTTTACTAAAAAAGTTTTACGTTACCTACATCTTGATTGACTACATTCCGCTATGGAGTTTTTAATGATTATTGAAACCATTTCAATGATCTATACATTTATGTTATTTTAAATTGGTAGGTACCTACTTACTTAGGTATCGACATATTGAGATCAGGGGGGACTAGTAAAATTTAGATGTTTCAATTAATTGCAATAATTCGCCCTCTGCAGGTGCCTATCTACGCAGGCATATTGATGTCAACCTTCGGTTCTTCGATTTGAAATGGATCTCCTTTGTAATATCAAGAATAAAATCAATATCAGTTCACACTGGTCAGCTGTGGGACTTCTGAGCCTAATTTGTTTTTTAATTGACTTATGATGCTGACACCTGAAATGTAGCTCGTTTTTGGAGATCTAGAATACAAATACAAAGTATGGAGGGGTTCAGATCAGCTTCGGAGCCTCTGAGGCTAAATTTTCTATCCGACCCAAGTGATCATATTTAGATGGAGCTCCTCTAAGACTCGTCTGTAACAATTAGGAGGTACGGAGGCGCACTGATCAGCTGAGGGGCCTCTGAACCTATATTTTTTCCTTACTTATCGACCTTCTTTTAAACATTTTTACTGTAAAGCGAAAATTGCGGTGTCTTGGAACTGTAAAAATCTTAATTCTTCTCGGAATCACGGTGCCCCATGTTCTGTTCATATATTACATACGGGGTTTAATAATAAATTATAGGCCAATGATCTGCGTAGAAGGGCTCTCTAACACAAGAATAATAAACCATTGTGTATTAATTTGCAGTGTACGGCAAAGTCGGCCTGGACCTACCAGGCAGCCTACAGTGCTCTTTGAGCCGCCTTGGGCCTTACCACTACGCACAGCGCCTTGCCTCCTACGCCTCCTACTGGTCTTTTCCCGATGCTCGCCGCCCTCAGACGCACTGTAAAGGACTGCTGTAGCCACTCGACGGTAGCCCTACACCGGCCCACGCCCCCACCACCGAGCCCTGCCATCACTTCCCCTCCGAGCCCGCTCACCTCGACGGTAGCCGTACACCGGCGCATGGTTCCCTCCTCCGCCGCGCAGCAGCGCTACTCTCCCCTTTTATCATCTCCCTCCTACTGAATGGTCAAGCACTGTGATTGTCTCCTTGAACAACAGATGCGTTGTAGCTCATTGATTAGCGTATTGGCCTCACAAGATGAAGGTCGTGAGTTCGAATCCTGTTGACCGGACTTTTTTTTTTGTGGTCATATGTGGTCATTTTTGAACACCGGCCCGTTGGATCCCTCCTCCGCCGCGGGCCCTCCCCCAGCGCTCGTGCCCCCTTTTATCACTTTGTCTTATCTACTTTTGTCAACCTTGTGATAGTGTCTCAAACACTTGCTTCTCTGTGGAGCACACATAGAGGGATCCCCCACTCTTCTTTTTTGCCATCGAATACTCTCGATTCAGCCTCCCAACACACCGATTTGATTTTGAAATAAAACGACCTTCAGAGCGCCAAAATTGAAAAAGTTCCGGTCAGGCAGCATGATTGTATGAACGAATTTTCTCAAATTACCTATTGTATTGTTATATGTTAAATTGTATCTGAATTTGAATACAAAGAGATTGTTAAAACCAGCAACAAACTGAATAAAATTCGGCGATTCAAAAAATATTTTTTGCAGTTTCTATAGATTTTTCAGCAAATATTAATTAAATTTAAGTACGTTTTCAGCATAATTTTGTGCAACCATTTTTTTATGTCCTAGATGATCGTTGGCAATTTCGTTTTGACTAAAACTCTGCTAACATTTTTAGAAAATTTATAAAACATTGAAAATTGAAATTCCTCCTGACATCATATCAAGTTAGTGGCTAACTGAATAACTTTTAGGATATGTACCTATAGAATAATTTACAGAGCACTAAAGCGCACTAATTAGCTGAGGAACCTCTAAGCCTAATTTTTTGCTTCCTCACTACCTAAGGTAGGGAATCTTTGTGTTCTTGATTGAAGTCGACACAAATTTTGCCACTTTCCACTTGATTTTTGCGTTTCAGAGCTTGGTGATCAATTTTGGTTCCGTGTCTGTCTGTGGTAAATCCTTGTCACGGCCAAAACTATACCAAGTCTCAGTCCGATTCCAATGAAATTTTCAGGGATTGTGCGGGTTAGCATCTAGACGGTCCCCTTATACTTGCATTGCCGTCACATAAATAGCAGTATGTGCGCATGCGCAAACGCTAATTCATTATAATGTCGATTTCTTATCATCTATTATTACGATTTCGTTCAAACTCTGGGAGTAGATAGATATAGTTGTCAAGCTATTAGTCAGGTAATGACTGTTGGACTCGGCCCTGCTCGATCTTAGAGAGTCTAGGGGATTTTCTACCCTCGATTCCAACCACATCTATTTGCCAACTACTCCAACTACTCTATTTTTACTAAAAGGATTGATTTAGGATATTTTTTATTCTTGAGATGCAAGCATCCAGACCACCAAACTGTACACATCATTCTGATCTATTTCTCGATTAATTCATGCTTTCTTTAATAACCTTCTTAACCGTTTCTTAAATATGGCTATGTAAAACTGACAAAATATCGCCAAAAAACCATGAACGGATTGTATACTATTCGCTCTATGAACTGTCCTAATTGAGCTAGAGAGCTGGGAGAGGTATCATTTTGCAGATTTTTTTATGCTCTTTCCAGTGATATACAACAGGACATAGGTTCTAATAAGACAATTTTTGTCAAAATACAAATACAAATTTTGATTTAATTTTTTTCCAAAAAGTACATAATTTAACATTTTCAAAATATTCCTATAAATACTTAGTACTGTTGTAAACAATGTGACAATATATAAATATGGGATGATGATGGGTTCATTGTAAAAAAAAATATTCCTGACACTAGTTTTCCACTAATAGCCCTCCATCCTAATTATAATTAAATTTATCAAATCAACATACGTAATGTATCTTACAAAATATATATATATATATATATATATATATATATATATATATATTCAAAAAATATAAAATAAAATAACCATCAAAATTTACCGGGATATCGATGAAAAACAGAAATACATTGAAAATCTACCACGGAAACGAAATTGTACTTCAATGAAATCGGTCGAATACATGATTCGAAATTCCAAAAGGCATACTTAAAGGGTTGAAATGAAATACTTTGTCAATTTATTTTTAAAAACAAGTAGCGAAACCTGTTTCCCCTTCAAGGAGGATGGGAGAGAATTAAAACGAGAGACCCCCCAAAATGAATACAACCTCTGTCCCATAGCAGTGTTCATTCTCGGCGTAAGCAGGGTGATCTGATCAGCTGCCCTCGTAATACTGAGGTTCCTTTTGAGGTTACCACTACAGAACTCCTTATAAATAAATATCAAAGTAGTTTTTTCTGCAATTTTTCTTAAATCTAGCTCTGCGAACTCCTTGAAAATTAACGAAATCGGGAATCTGATCGGTTTTTTAAGCAAAATTTTAATTAGGCTTTTCTGAGTGATTGCTAGGGGATTTAATTTTGATTCAAATGTTGAATCCCATGCCACTACACCTTAAACCAACAAGGAATGAACCATTGCTTTGTAAAACAATTTCTTTAGCTTCATGCTCATAAAATGTTTGAAGTTCAGCCGAAAAAAAGATCTGAAACGTTGTTCATCATTTATCAGGTGGCAGTCGACGAGAATGTTGAAAAAGCCCTCGTCTGTTCGAGTTGAAAACATAGGTGCATGAGGCTCCTTGCTCATCAGCAATAATTCCTCCTCTTCGTCCTCCTCTGCCAATAAAAGGGCCACAACAATATTCTCGCTCGACATGATCGAAATCGAAACTGGGGCCTAGGTGTGCGGCCGCTGGCCGCCGCCGCGGCCGCGCCGCTCTGAGAAAACTCTCTTTCACAGCGCGGCGCGGCCGGCGGCTGAGTATCTACATGGCAAAACCGCGCGCCGCAGCCGCCGCCGCAGCCGCGTCAGGGAAATTCCACCTTTACAAACACACGTGGGCAAGGGCGTACGCAGGGGTGGGGCAACTGGGGCAGTTGCCCCAGTAGACTATCTACTCCGCTATTATCTCATTTCGCAAATTAATAAATTAGTAAAGTATCTCTATACATCCCACATTTGGATTCACTACTAAGTTCATTACAAGACCGATTTTCGGATGATAATGTAACAGCTTTAAGGGGATTGGTACTTCATCCATCGAAGATGTTGGAAATGTCAAAGAAAGAACTTAAACAGCGAAAGACCCACTTTTGTAAGTCTTATGGTCTGGATACCCTCATTGAAACTGAGGCTGAGCTATGGCATTTTGGATGAAAAAGGGTCTTACTACAGAAAAATTGAATGAATTGGATTTGATCTATGTATTGCAAGACCCACAGCGAAAGACCCACTTTTGTAAGTCTTATGGTCTGGATACCCTCATTGAAACTGAGGCTGAGCTATGGCATTTTGGATGAAAAAGGGTCTTACTACAGAAAAATTGAATGAATTGGATTTGATCTATGTACTGCAAGAGACCAAGGGGTTTTGCCCTAGGTGATATCTGCGCTAAACGTTCTTCTCGCACAGCCGTGCACAACGTGTACAATTGACAGGTCATTCAACTCGTTGAGAAGGGTTAAAACGTCTCAACGGACTATGCTTATTGAATGTACACAGAAAGTTGGTCCTCGAGAAGAAAAATCAATTTGTTGATGAAGTGTTGAAACTTTTCAAGCAACTTTTTGCTTTCAAGTGTTGAAAGCAAAAAGTCTGCGTACGCCCTTGCGCGTGGGGTCGGTTTGCCGAATTAGTTAATCAATTATTACTTACCACCAAGACCTGACTTATTGTGAGCACCTCAAGCAGCAACAAATTAAAATTAGGAAACTAAACGACTTAAACGTAAAGCTAAATGTAAACTAAATGTAAAGCATTAATTATAAGCGAAAGCTAAGCGCATAGAAGGTTTGAGACACTATCACAACAGGTTGACAAAAGTAGATGAGACAAAGTGAGAAAACGGGACACGCGCGCTGGGGGAGGGCCCGCGGCGGAGGAGGGAACCAACGGGCCGGTGTAGGGGCGCTGAGCAGGCTCGGAGGGGAAGTGATGGCAGGGCTCGGTGGTGGGGGAGGAAGGAACCACGGGCCGGTGTAGGGCTACCGTCGAGTGCTGTAGCCTGCGCTCACTCGCCAGCCACTCGCACTTCACGGCCACCTCCCCTTCCTCGCTGAGCGTCTGCACTTCTCGGACACCTTCCACGGCTCCGCTGCCCTACGAGACCTTGCATCAACTCACTCACCGTCCCGGCTTCCAGCTTCTGAATCCTGCCTTCTTCACATCAGGCTCTCTGCACACTCTGCTCCACAAAGCTCCCGCATATCTACCCTCTTCGGCCCGGCTGTTTGCTCAACACTCGAGCCTGTCCTACGCCTACACACTATGTCCCCGCTAGGGACTACCTCCCCAGGCTGTCTCCACTCACCTGTCCTTCAACTCGACGGCCTTCTGGCGCACGAAGTACCCCTGAGACACCTGTTCCTGTCCGGCCTTTTGCATGGATTTTCAGCCTGGCTTCAACTCTTCAGTCCGGAATAGTGACAATCCGCCCAAAAAACAAAGCATTTTTTAACCTCCCAAATTGAGCCCTTCCTCAAAAATTCTCCCAACTCGGTCGAGACAAGCCTCGCAGTTGGTTGAGTGGCTTGAGATTTTCTCGCCTTCTCCGAGGGATAGCTGCTCCCTTAGCAGGTCTTTTGACTGTCCTCTACCCCTTAATGTTTGTTAGAGCCTTCCCGCTGAGAATCAACCAAAATCACATTCAGTCCCGTTACACCATTACACAATTCCTCACCTCCATGACTTCACAAATTCTCTTCATGGAACTACAATCTTCTCAACACTGGACATCTCAAGGGCCTTTCTTCACTGTAAGATTCACCCGGAAGACTTTCCTAAGACGGCTATCATCACTCCATTTCGCAAATTTCACTTCACAAGAATGAACTTCGGTCACCGCAATGCACTCCAAACCTCGTATAGATTCATGAACTACGTTCTACGAGGTCTACCTTTTGCATACTCGTATTTGGATAACATCCTCATTGCTTCAGTTGATCCTGCACAACACTATGCTCACCTACAAGCCGTTCTCTCCTCGCCACGGTCTCCTGGTTAACACCGGGATGGCACCATACTTCGGCCTCTCGGAATTTTTGCAAAAGGCCTCAACAATGCTCAGAGAAACTATCCTGCCTTCGACAAGGAACTCTTAAATGTGTACCTTGGAATCATTCTCTTCAGTCAGGTGATTGAGGGAGGCTCTCACATAATCCTCACGGAACATAAGCCTCTCACTGAGTCTCTAACATCACTTTTAAACGCTATGCCTCCTACACGCCTAAGGCATTTGAGATTTATCTCCGAGTTCACATCAGATTTCAGGTATAAGTCTGGCCCTGAGAATGTTCCAGCTACCTCTCTCGCCTACAATCTAGCTCCATTAACCGCCCTCCACCATTCACACCTCAGAAACTGAAGGAATTACAGCTCTTTGACTTTCAGCTCTCAAAAATGGACCTACAGGGGTTCACTATCGGCGGAGTACCTCATTACTGTGAACACTACCGGAACACCAAGGCCTTATGTACCCTCTCCACTCGGTCAGCTTACATCCAACCACCTACATGGGCTCTCTCACACTGGCATCAAGGCTACTACTTCCTGATTAAAAGCAGGTTCTTTTGGCCTAATATGTCCTCTTCCATCAAAGTTATGACACGATCCTGCCCTTCATGTAATCGTGCCAAGACCACTCACGACATTACAGCACCACTAGACAGCTTTCCGGACGCTCAACCCCTTGAACATGTCCATCTCGACATTGCGGGAGCCATGCCAACATCAAATGGTTTCAAATACTGCCTCTCTATCATAGATAGAGAGCAACAGGTTGGCCGGAAGTACCACCACTCTGAGACATCTCCGCATTGTTGATCACTCGAGCCTTCTACAACACCTAAGTCACACGTTTCGGCCCCCCAAAATTTCTCACAGTGGACCAGGGGACTCAGTTCACTTCCAGTTTCTTCTCAACTATTTATCAACAATTGGGCATTGAAAATAAACATACTGACACATATCATCCCGCTCGAACGGCATCATCGAGCGTTATCACCAATCCTTAAAAGAGGCCTTAATGTGCTCCTCTACACTGGCATGTTAGGCTCTCGATCTCCCGGCCGCTCTCTTTGGACTTCGCAACAAGCCAACCCAAGATGATATCTCACCTTCTCAACGGCTCTACAGAGTTACACCAAGACCCCATTACTCGGCCTGTTGTCCTGCTGCTATCTCACGATTCTTACGGCAAATACACCGAAACATACTAAAAAGGAAGAAGCCGTGATCCTTCTACCCTCACACCAGTATTCAGTACGAACTAATGGCACGAATACCTATATACTATCCAGTGTCAATGAAAACAGCCAAGGCGATCTTTGTACAAGTGGACACACCTCAAACCTCCCTACACCGGTCCATATACCGTCCTATCTAATGACAGGAAAACAACAACTTACTCAGGTCCGTCAACCCAGCCTATCTCAGTTTCATCTGACAGGGTAAAGCCTGCTCCGCTTTCTCCTAACAACAACACACCTCAATTGTCCTCTCGACCCAAAATTTCTCTACTATCAACACGAAATTGCCTATTTAAGCGGCCACATTCCGGAAAATCGACACATTCTCAAGATGAGTCCCACCCAGTCTCACTTGCGAAAACCTACAAGGACGGCACCAGCAGGCGGACCTCGCACAGCGCTCCAGTCCAAGGCAACAGAAGAAGCACGGGACCGGGCTCAGCCGATCCCATGGCAGCCTCCTCGAGCCTTCAGCACTGCGCCTTCCCTGCCTCTTCGGCCGGTTTCGTCTCTCGGTACAACTGTGATGGAGATTGTGACCGAGCCTCCAACACCTCAGCTCTCCCGCATCTTGCCCCCTCACAGCGGGACTTGCAAGGACTGTTGTGTCCACGAGGAACATCGGACCCTGTTTTACTCCGTGGGGACACAGACAGACCGTCTCCCACCGTCCACAAGGCCACTTCATCCCTCTCTTAGAGGCCTTTGATACCGGAGGGACCCCGGCCCCCCTCCTCAGCTCGCCACACCCGAACGGTCTCTCGCCATCGACCATTGGACCTTAGCTGCCGCCGCCGGGACAGACTCGGCCAGGGAGAGGCCCTACACTTTCAACGGTCTTTCAAAAGGCCCCCGTTTCCCCGGCCCTTCAGAGGCAATAAACACTGTCTCAAATTTAAATTTCGCCCTCCACACAAAAGAGAGGCCTCTCGTGCTTTTCCTGTTTTCCAACCAAGGAATTGAAATACTTTTAGTTTTTCAGATGGTCCCGTGGCACATTCAATCGCCCGCGGGTCTGCACGCCTCCTCCACCTGCTACAGCGCCTTCTCATCACTCACTACGGCTGCGCTCGCACTCCGCACCACTGTTCACTCGAATTTATTATTGTAATCGGGTCAGGCCTCATACCGAACCTTTGTAAAATGAAGAGGCAAACCAGCAAGAAACCAACATGGACTTTAATTTTTTAAGTAAAAAAAAATTCTAGAAGGGGGAGGGTAGTAAACACCAGACCCGTGGAGCCTGTTATCGTAAACCTTGCTCGGCTGGGGGGTTACCCTCCTCCGGGCAGGACTGTATATTAAACCAGCCCAGGGGGCCTAATACATCATTCCATATCCATCAAACTGAGAGTTCTTATTTTCCTGTACCCTAGCTGTCACACAACCTTACATCACCAAATTGGCTATAACTCCCTTCCTTGTTCAGTTAATGCAAATTTGATGATTCCTTTGGAAATAGTGTTAAATTTTCTTTCGGATAGGCTACCCAACGTGTGAAAATATGCGGATTTAGTAGTCACAAATTCACACCAAAGTGAAAAAATTGTCGAAACTTGAAAATCCTGTATTTTTTAAATATCAGAACGACATACATACCTAATCCCCTGAGTTCCTGCGCACGTTACGGGAAAAACAGGGCCCAAATTTTACCTTTCTAACGGTATAATCAATTTTAATTTTGCTTAACGAATTAAAGGAGAAAAGTACGTTTGGGTATAAGAAAACTTGTTTTAAGCTTTAACTAACCAGTTTTATCCTTGAAAACACATCAAATTGAGCATAAAAAATGCAAGATGAATTCGTGACTTAGAGTGCTAAACTTGTTACTACGGAGTTGGAGAGATGTGCACGTGTTGTCATTCGATTCAGCATGAAAAAATAAGTAGAAACCGGCTTCAAACTCAATTTTTTTCGAGCGGCATTTTTCTCGGAAACTCAATTTTTGATTTCATTGAAAAAAACTATGTTTTCCAACACACAAACACACTTTTCTCCTTTAATTCGTTAAGTCAAATAAGAAGTTTCATTTCCCCAGCAACGGATTGGTAGTATGTGAAAATCAAAATAATCACCCGCTCTATTTTTTCCTCGCTGTTATGAATTTCTGAGATTTGTTTCATAACTATACTAAAAACGACTAAGTACCATTTCCTTAGCAACGACTCGGCTGTAAGCGGAAATCATCAGAAAACCAACCGTAACGCTTTTTTTAACGCTTTTATTTAACGCTTTTTGTTAACGATTTTTTCGTTTATGTGCCAAAGTAAAGACATAAGTCAAACGCTTGTATACGAGTCTGTAACATATTGGGACATTTTATTTCTTTGGGTGCAGACTCATACGTGTTGCAGACTCGTATGCAAGCTCTAAGAGCCACTCAGCTGATCCGGACCCGGGGCATCGTCAAGTAAAGAGGCTACATACGAAATTACAGCTTCCTAGAGAGTGAAGTATAGAAATCACCTATTAAAATTATTTAACCATCGCTTCACAAAGCAAACTGTTCGCGCAATATTAGGATCACCTGCTATGAATCAAATCATCGAAACACCAGCTCATTGAAATCATAAGAAATTAACAAGCGGTTGCAATCATGTTCACAGTATCAATTATTGAGAATGATCACCTGTGTGTAAACAATTATTTATATAACTCAGTTTGTTGGCCACACACTTTGCAGTAGTTAACATAATATGGTTGGATAAATCGAAAGCTTTCGAACGAATGGTCAACGAATTTCGTGGGATAAATAACGACAACGTACCATTTCCCTAGCAACGACTCGGTTGTAAGCGGAAATCATCAGAAAACCAACCGTAACGCTTTTTTTGAACGCTTTTAACTTTTTGTTTTTTCAAAACTTTTTTCGTTTATGTGCCAAAGTAAAGACATAAAATGTCAAAAATTTATTATACCGTTGGAAAGGTGAGATTTGGGTCGTTTTTCTCATAGCGTACGCGGGAATGCAGGTGATAATGTATGCAGTCCTGCTATTTAAAAACTACAAGTTCTTCAAGTTTCAACAATTTTTTTACTTTGGTGTGAATTTGTGAGTGCTAAATTTGCATATTTTCACACGTTGGGTAACCTATCCAAAAGAAAATTGAACGCTCTTTCCAACGGTATCCTTAAATTTGAATTCACTGAACATGGAAAGGAGTTATAACTGATTTTGTGATAAAAGGTTGAAAAAACGAAAAAATCTTAATCGTGAATAACTCGAAAACAGTGCCTCAAAAAATTTTTTCCTTCAAGGCACTTTTTGTTGCCGTTGAGCTGTAGAATCAATCCCTGAAGTGACGGGAACTTGAGGCAAGTTGAGACACCCTGTATATTATCAGTATAATTTCAGTACTATTCGATCCCAAGACTACCTAAACCCCCCCCCCCCCCCCCCCCACTACTTTATATGTCTATACTACCTAATGGACATGGAAATTTCTCAGCCCTAGAGAATTTACTCCAGAATTTTTATGATGCCGAAAAATGTGTGATGTTTTATACCAATTACGTCAGAAATAAAGCTTGTGCTTCTAAGGACCAAAACTTTGATCATTTCTGAACTTTTTTCTTGGAATGAACAAAGTAACTATCAGAGATTCGGTATTCAACCATCCTATTCCCCAAATACCAAAGAACACCTATTATTTCGGTCTAAATCTCACGATTTTTTAGTGGTGTGCGTCGCATCGACGAATGAATTGCAATAAGCGAGAAAAAAAAATAGGGTAGCATTCCACGGTTAAGTTTAGCACAATTTTCAAATAATCTGGTGCGTCTTGGCGCGCTCTTGCGCGAACTTGATCGTCTGGCAATATTTTCCTTCCATTCAGGATGCAATATAAATTTTAATAGTGAACTTTAATCCGTATATTCAGTATAGTAGTCATCCAGTCCTGTCTTCCCGAGTCAATCTAGCGCAGTATTAGCGCACATTGGTGCGTCTTGCTGCGCTATAGCGACAACTGATCGTCTAGCACTATTTTTCCCACACTGAGGATGCAATTATTCTTTTTACTAGTGAAACTCAGATCCATATACCCTTCCGTTTAAGTTTAATGTAATTTTTGATCAATTTGGTGCGCCTGGTTGAGCACTTATTTCAAACTGATCATCTGACTTTATTTTTACCCCACTCAGGCTGCAATGTACTTTTGATTAGTGAAAGTGCCATCCGTACCCACTTTTGGTCAAGTTTAATGCAATTTGTGGCGCACTCTGGTCGCCAGATTGTCTGGCACTCTCGATTTTGTTAGCAGTTTGTAGAAAACTATATTTTAAATATATTCAAACCCCTATCCCTTTCTGGTTAAGTTCTTGGTTGCTGGCTCTCGATATGTAATGCTCATATTGAGGACACGGGGCACAACAATTCTTACGTTTGAGGAAACATTGGGGTACTTGATAATAAAAATATTCACTGATGAAATTTATTGAATTAAAAAAATCATGCAATACACAAAGCAAATAAATACGAGTAAGGTGGTTTTATAATTTAAAACTTCTTCATAAATATACAAAAATATAAGATCTTATACAAAGTGCACATTATTTGTACATAATCACAGACTATGGTAACACAAATACTAAGAAAATGTTTTATTTTCAAAGGTAATAGTTTGATATTACATACTACAGCATTACTAAAATTTTACAGCTAAAAATATGTTATTTCATAGAAAAATGCTGTATTATATCTAAAACTTACTAATTAGTACATATCACTAATATTCCAAAGCTCACTAGATCGATTCCCATATGATCAAAGTTAGGTGGGGTAAGAAATTAGGATACTTAGATAGAATTGCGTTCTGAACCAAGTACACAATAATTTATTATTTATGATAAATATAAAATATTATTGATGAAACAGTGCTACACTAGTTGAGAAATAGTAATGAACATGACTTATGCAATTATTTTTAACGATACTATAATATAATAATTAACTATAGGGAAGCCTGACAGTCCTATAGTTAGGCAGTTCTACACATTCGGAATATTTGGAAGACAGTGCTGGATATTTAATATTAATTTCGATGTGGTCTAGTGAAGTGAATGTGTACATCATGGACGTTCCAAATGGTGAGCATAAATCTCACAACTTCGAAAGTACAAACTTTAGAGCACATTAATTGAATAATATCCAGTGCAAACCGACTTGAATATAATTACTAAGGTTAGATATAATGGCATAATTAATTGAATATTTAGGTACTCCTAAAATGGTATTTAGGGAAACATAAAAAAAAAATTGAACCTAGGAGCACATTAAACCCCAAAGGAACTGGTTAAACTAAAAAGTTGAAAAAATATCCAATGGTCTATTATGTATAATCACTCATTTGTAACCAACGTGCTTTCTCGATACGATTTAAAATGTGTATTGAACACTTTGATGATGATGCTGATCATTCGATCTTCTTGCTGCCAATTCATGATAAGGATTTGGCAAGTCTTGAACAGATGATCTAGATCTTGGTAGGTACTGCAGAGATTGATTTGGCTCTCCAAATGCAGCTGATCGCTGAATGAAATTCTGTGAACCACTCAGCAATGGAGGTCTTTGGTAAGAGAGTGGTTGAGGTGGTGCTAGATTTTCTTGAATTGTATTGTAACTTATTTGTGCAATTTCTACACTAGGGATTTGTAGATATTGGCTTGGTGGCTCAATTGTTTTTGTGGGTGATTGAAGGATGTTTATTTGATCCAGTGGCGCAGTTATTGATGTATGAAAGTAACTGATGCTTGGTTGTAAAATAAAGCTTGGTTCTTCCTGTATCGGACTTGATATTGAAGGACTACGAGGTTGATTCATTTCTTCGTAATTTTCACTTAGCACACCATGTTGTTGCGGTTGATTGTAATCGGGTCTTGCTTGCTGGTTTAATTGGGTTTGTTCATAATTTTTCAAGGGTTGAACCTCTCCCTGTCGGTGCCCTCGGTTTATCGAATGATCCAATCCTTCCTGCCTACGACTGTAATCTGATCTTAAAATCGGAACTTGATTAGTGAATACTCGCTGAAGAGGTTGGTTGCCGATTTGAGTGAAAACAATCGGTTCTGGAGTTAATGAAACTGCCGACTGAACTTGAATCGCTTCATTTTCACGACGGTTACCATTTTGAAGTAAGCTTCTTGCAATGGGTGCAGCAAATCTGTGAGCTGTAGGAGGTCTGAACGTTGTGGGACGAATGATCTCTTGGCTCTTAAACAGTGACAATACGTTTACAAAACCTATGTCCTGCGCCTGTTGCTGCTCTTGCTGACTTAGATATTGCTGAAGGGCCGGGGATCGTTTCTGTAACAAGAAAATTACCTTGTTAAAGCCCGATGCGGCCCTCCGTGATGCAATTGTCTCGTAATTCCACCCCTGGTGCTACCATCCACCATTATCGTGAAAGAGACCCATCGAAACAACAATTCATGAACAAGCAAAAGTGTGAACTGCCTGAAGTCACCAACAAAGTGAAGGTGAACGAAGTGATTTGGTTCTAAAGTCATAACGTTTGAACACGCTTCAACTTTTGATATTTTATGAATTGCTTTTCCGATGTTACACAATATTATAGGTGTTCGTTGGGAAACAGCAAAAAAGTCGGTTAAAGTCTGGCGTTCGTTTCTTTCAGTGTCTTGTACCGTGAGTGCTGTAATGCTTGCTGTAGTCTTCGCTCGATGATTTCCAACCTCTCGTTTTGTCGTCTATATAGTTGTCTATATTCATCGTCGTACGATGATGTAGTTTATAGTTGTCGTAAGGTGCTGTACGTCACACGATTTCATCAAACAATAAAATATATTTATCCATTCAATCCTTAGGTCCTTTCAAGTGTGATGTATTTCATGTTTACATTCTGTACCTTATCTTGAATAGGTAGGTACTCATCGTTCGGCTTCAGAATCAATATTTATCAATATATCAGGACGAATCACAATGCTCACTTTTTATATAAAATTTTAAACAATTATAGAAACGATGACATATTTTAACCTTAACCTGAGTTTTTGATCTTTCAAATTTATATACCAGTCTTTTATAAAAGTGATTCTCATAGAAAAAATAAAATAAAATAAACAGATAAATGAAAAATAGAAATCGCAAATTTCTTGTTCAAAGCCAATAACTCTGATTCTATTTAACTTAGAGAAACCGAGTTGATGATTTTGACGTCGTAATGTGCCCTTCTTTCGTATTTATGAAAAGAAAATTGAACAACATATAACTTTGAAGAATATTATCTTGTCCAAACAAAGAAAATCTTGAGCCCGTGTCCGTTCAAATCACCTTGTACAGTGGGTTCTACCGGATCCAACGAAGTCATGGTGAATGGGACCGCAACAAAACTTCTCTCAATAATTTTTATGATGGTTTCTTTCATGGATATACGTGCGTTTTGCTAGGAAAGAACTTTAATAAATTTACCAGCTGAACTTTGAACTTGGTTACTGATTCTGTCCTCCTTCCTGTGGCTTAATGAAGAGGTCTCTCCCTCTCTGGTCCCACCGAAAGTGATTTTTCGATCTTTAGCAAAATTTTAGCATGGAACATGCTTTAGCCTTGGACTAACTAGCAAAAAACGTTACGCGGATGCGTCACGAAATTTTTTCTTTTGATTTTCACGTACAACCAAGCCGTTGCTGGGGAAATGAAACTTCTTTAGTGTTTATGGGACTAAAATCGCTCTCCATTCGATGGAAATCTCTCGATTTATCACGAATTTCTTTCGTACTCGTTCTTCTATTCATTTATTTATGTTATATAGTAAACAATGCCGCTTGTTTTGTTGTCACTTGGTAGAGAAGTTAATCTCGGTTATAGTAATTGTAAACGCGCACCATAACAGAAAATTACCTACCTAGGTACTTCCTTCGAATTTCGATTCTATTTGTCGTATGAAGTTCCTGGAAAATTTGGTTTCTGTTACTTGGTCACTAACTAGGAATGTATTTAATATCGCTTAGCTATTTACTATAAGGCAATTATATGTTAAGAATTTACTTCTGCAATTCCATAAGGATCCACAAATAATAGGTTCACAACGTAACCCAATGTATATAACAAGGTACGTAAACGCAGGAAATGTAATTGCACCTAGACCGAGACTAACGTTGTCAACTCACAATCCAAAATTCATTATTTACATTATCCACAGAGCGCTAGAGGGCCATTTGAAAAATGCTCAAAGATTCACAAGACAAAACTACAAGAAACATATTTTAACCTGGCTTGTAGAAAAGGGGGAAAAGGGATGTGAAACTGTTTTAAGCAGTATTTATGTACAGTGATTATTTTAGAAAATATATTTTCTTAAAATTATAAGAACATTATACGCATAACATTATATTTTTAAGTACCGTTTGTATCATAGAGTAGATAGATTGTAAGACATGAGCGAATCACCAAGACCTTTCCCAACAACACGGGCCAAGCCTATCGTTGGGAAAGAAATCGAAAGTGAGTAGCTTAAGTTGTTCAATTTGTACCATATTTATAAAATGCATTTGTATGATTAAAATAAATAAATAAAAATGAAATAAAAAACTTCTGCCAGAAATGTTCTATTTTTCTTGACTTTTAGCCACGGGCTCTAAGAACATCCGTGGGGTCTGGGGATTTCCCCCAGCGTGGTTAAGGATCAGAGCCCATTGCGAGGCCCGAAGGCCGAGTTGTCTAATTAGTTTTCATAGGACAAAACTAGTTCTCCATTCGTTGGAAAGCTCTCGATTTATCACGCATTTCTCTCTTACATGTTCTTCTATTCATGAAGTAGTTTCATATTTACTTATGTTATAAATTGATACAGTAAACAATGCCGCTTGTTTTGTTGTCACTTGGTAGAGAAGTTAATCTCGGTTATAGTAATTGTAAACGCGCACCATAACAGAAAATTACCTACCTAGGTACTTCCTTCGAATTTCGATTCTATTTGTCGTATGAAGTTCCTGGAAAATTTGGTTTCTGTTACTTGGTCACTAACTAGGAATGTATTTAATATCGCTTAGCTATTTACTATAAGGCAATTATATGTTAAGAATTTACTTCTGCAATTCCATAAGGATCCACAAATAATAGGTTCACAACGTAACCCAATGTATATAACAAGGTACGTAAACGCAGGAAATGTAATTGCACCTAGACCGAGACTAACGTTGTCAACTCACAATCCAAAATTCATTATTTACATTATCCACAGAGCGCTAGAGGGCCATTTGAAAAATGCTCAAAGATTCACAAGACAAAACTACAAGAAACATATTTTAACCTGGCTTGTAGAAAAGGGGGAAAAGGGATGTGAAACTGTTTTAAGCAGTATTTATGTACAGTGATTATTTTAGAAAATATATTTTCTTAAAATTATAAGAACATTATACGCATAACATTATATTTTTAAGTACCGTTTGTATCATAGAGTAGATAGATTGTAAGACATGAGCGAATCACCAAGACCTTTCCCAACAACACGGGCCAAGCCTATCGTTGGGAAAGAAATCGAAAGTGAGTAGCTTAAGTTGTTCAATTTGTACCATATTTATAAAATGCATTTGTATGATTAAAATAAATAAATAAAAATGAAATAAAAAACTTCTGCCAGAAATGTTCTATTTTTCTTGACTTTTAGCCACGGGCTCTAAGAACATCCGTGGGGTCTGGGGATTTCCCCCAGCGTGGTTAAGGATCAGAGCCCATTGCGAGGCCCGAAGGCCGAGTTGTCTAATTAGTTTTCATAGGACAAAACTAGTTCTCCATTCGTTGGAAAGCTCTCGATTTATCACGCATTTCTCTCTTACATGTTCTTCTATTCATGAAGTAGTTTCATATTTACTTATGTTATAAATTGATACAGTAAACAATGCCGCTTGTTTTGTTGTCACTTGGTAGAGAAGTTAATCTCGGTTATAGTAATTGTAAACATAACAGAAAATTACCTACCTAGGTACTTCCTTCGAATTTCGGTTCTATTTGTCGTTCCTGGAAAATTTGGTTTCTGTTACTTGGTCACTTCTGCCAGAAATGTTCCATTTTCCTTGACTTTTAGCCACGGGCTCTAAGTATGAACATCCGGGGGGTCTGGGGATTTCCCATAACAGAGAATTACCTACCTAGACGGTACTTCCTTCTAATTTCTATTAGTTGAATATTTACGTCGCAGTTTTAAATTTATTTACCCACAAGATATTATCCAATAATGAGATGTTATAAATGGTTAGTAAACAATATTATACGCTTATAAGCCTTTTTTCAAGATATTTCGCCGCAATTTAATTTTTGGATACGAGCAGGCCCCAAATTTGCGTTTTTTTTTTTTTTTTTTTAGAATCACCCACGAAGATCTAGATGTCCATTGAGGGTTTTTTTGTTTCGAAGCCCTTATAGCTGGTGCTGATTTCCACACTCTTTTATGAGGACACTGAAAGATCAGATCAGATCAGATTTCACAAATTTACTTATCCAATCTTTTAAAAATAATTTCATGGTGTTTTTCATGTTCCTCCTCTGTTTTAGACTGAATACAATTATATCATTGAGATAAGCAAAACAAGAATCTAGGTCAAATAGTACCTACAGAATTTGTAAATCTTAGGAAGGTTGTTGGTGCATTTTTCAGTCCAAAAGACATGTAATTGTACTCAAAAACTCCAAAGGGTGTGCTGTTTTAGGTTAGCCTTCTTCTTCCGTTGGAATTCGGTGATATGCCGAAACTAGTCACTTTTTGAAAATATAGTTTTTCCTTATAAAATTTGATTGAAATCTCCAATGTGTGGTTATCGGTCTGGAACTGTACGACCGTTGAGACGACGATAGTCCCCACAACATCTCCAAGTGCCATTTTTTTTGTAACTATATGCAATGGACTAGCCCATTCCGATTTCGAAGATCTTACAATACTATTATCAAGCAAAAACTGGAATTTGCTAACATTAGACGCTCGGGATCCAGTCTACGTGCTTTACCATAGCAAACGTCTGTAGATGTCAGAGTAGGTTTGGTTAAATTTGGAAGATTTTTAAGAAGATTTCCGAACTGGTTGTAGTTTTGGATTGTACTTCAATTATCAGAGTCCAAAATTTCAGTGGTATGGGCCAAATTGCTCAATTTTGTTTTGTTATCAATGAGTCTTTTTTTTAGCTAGGTCAATGAGAATATCAAAGTGGTATAGAAAATCAGCTCACAAAATTCCTTTTGTTGTATTTGCTATAATGAATGGCCATTCGAATTTTCGCTTGTCCAAATCCATTAATTTTATTCCACAAGTAGGAATTTCTGTAATTGTGTTCTGCAGCGAAAAGTTTGTAATTTGTTGATTCACCTTTTATATTGTTTTTGTCAGGCAGTACAGAGACGTCTGCACCACTGTCCACCGAAAACCATGTTCCTGACCTGTTGTCTCTAACAAAAAGTCAGTAGCTTCAGGAAACTTCATTGACAGCTTTCGATGCCGTCTGTCAATGTGTCCCGGGTTCTTCCCTTGGCATGATGGATTGCACTCTTTTGGCTTACATTTTGAACCAAATTTAAAATGGTAGAAGCAATACTTTCCTTGAGGGTTGTAACTACGTCTATTTTGGCTAGAATAGAGGCTAAAACTACCTATGAGATCTTGATCTCGACCTGGAACGTTGATTTTTTAATTCACATATTTGGCGTTGAATTTCTTCTATGGCGTGTGTTAAGGTTTCTAAATTGTTAATTGAATGAGAATTTAGATGTTGATCGGAATTATGTGGCTGGTGATAAGACGAAGAACGTGGACCTACTGCATCTACACTTTAGACATATAAATTGCGGTCGGCAAGTTCAGCTAGCTTGCCTTCGGCTACCACTGTAATACTGCGGATGCATTCTGGAAGCTTTTCCAACCAAAGAGTTGTAATGACTCTTTTGGAAAAATCAGTTTTACCAGCGGTGTCTGTCCAGTGGACGCGATTTCACGCGAAGAGGCGAAAAGAGGCGAATTCGCGCGAACGGTTCCCCTCCCTTCAAACACACTGTCAACATCCATTTCGCTTGTTGGCGCGTTGAAAAACAAACTGGTTTGATTCTCTTCGCGTTTGCCCCTTTTCGCCCCACTTCGCGTCTTGCAGTGGACGGGCTCTCAGTTAAAACAGTGTGTTTGAAAGGAAGGCGAACCGTTCGCGCGAATTCGCCTCTTTTCGCCTCTTCGCGCGAAATCGCGTCTACTGGACGGACAGCCTTACGTAAAAGTTGGCTTGGTCTCATGCCTCTCAGTTCTAAGCCGCTAGTGATTATCTTCATTTTCGATTCTTCACTGTCTCTAAGAATTCCAATCAACCTATTTTCAGCTTGAGTGAACTTATCAGCAGCAGCAGAGTTGACCAAATCATGTATATTTTCAACATAATTTTGAACAAATTTGAACCAAAATGTAATCGAATCTTATATTTTCCGAAGAAATTCCCCTCAATTTAAATGTTGCCTTTACTTGGTAGAACCAAATGACTGGTTTCTGTGGCCAGAAAGGTGGTAATTTGCTATTTACCTGGCAGGCTTCGTTACCTTCCTCAGCAGGCAGAAACTGATCTCCATATCTATGCACCATGTTAATTTTGAAAGCGGTCACCAAATGTGGGGTATCTCTCCAGTAACTCTTGTGGAAAAACCCGAAAAATTAACACTATTTACATTATTTCTGTTCTAGAACCAAAAATTTCAACCATGTATCATGTTTTCTCCTCGATTCCAAGCGGTTGCAATCATGTTCACAATATCAATTATTGAGAATGATCACCTGTGTGTAAACAATTATTTATATAACCATGCTCATAACTCAGTTTGTTGGACACGCACTTCGCAGTAGTTAACATAATATTGTTGGATAAATCGAGAGCTTTCGAACGAATGGTCAACGAATTTTGTGGGATGGAAAACGACGAAGTACCATTTCCCTAGCAACGACTCGGTTGTAGGCGGAAATCACTGTAACACTATATGTTTCGTGCGCGGAAAAAAATTGATTCGCAAAATTGACTCGCAAAAATTGCTAGGACCCCAGGGCTAAAACATGATACATGTTAATAGGTATACCACACAAATTTGAATTAGAGTTGGAACGCAGATTTATTAAAATTGAGAAACAAGTAGTAATGATAATAATGTAATAATGATATTAAATTGAAAATAAAAATAAAGTTAATAAAAGCAAAAACTTCATTAAAAAATTCTAACGCAAGTCCTGTACGTCAAAATGAAACCGAGATACTAACCTTAAAATAAAACTTGATGTAACTTGCATAAAATTTATTACCTTGCATATTACAAAAAAAAGTAAAATGTACCTGAATTGTGGCTTAGAGAATGTATCAAAACACAAACGGTGGGTACAGCTTTCTTACAAGTACGCAACCACGAGGGACATTTTATGTCTTTGCGCTCTTCCCGCACCCACACCACGTACCACGTACCTCGTACTTCATTTTTTTGTTTAAAAATTTTTGTTTTAAAATAATAAATGAGAAACACAAAATTACAATATAAACATAAAAATTCTTCATAAAAAACTTCATAAAAATTTTGTTAAACATAAACACAGTCCGAGCTTCATCTCCAAAACTCGTACATCTCCAAGAGATAATCCGATCATCGGTTGTTTGGTCGTAAAATTATGTCTTTACTTATATGAAGCTTCCTATCGTGTTTACAATATAAATTATTGAGAATGATCACCTGTGTGTAAACAATTATTTAAACAATCACGTTCATACCGCAGCATGTCGGCCACCTACTCCGCAGTGGTTAACGTAATATGGTTAGGTAAATCGAGAGCTATCTAACGAGTGGTGAACGATTTTTGCACGATGATAACTGGCGAAGTTAAAGTGTCGTAGAAACGAATCGGTTTTACGTGAAAATCATTAGAAATTTTTCATAACACTTTCTTCGTCACACCGTAACGTCACACTTCTTGAGTTATGTGCCATAGTAAAGACATAAAATGTCAATAAAATAGATTTTCAAATTAGGACAAATTACTCGAACGAGATCTCAGAAGCGAATGAATTTTTTATTACTTAAATATCCCTAGTTACCAGTATGACTGCATGGTCACTGGTTGTAAATAAATAATGATGAAATCGAAAACTGAAGAATAAAATCCCGTTTTTCGTTTGCATCTGGCCTATTGCGAATCACTTCTCTGCGGCTGTAACTCTTGATAATGAGAGACGTAAACGGCCTCAGGCGTATAATTCCGTGGTTGGCTTTCAACATAATCGCGCCTTGATTGTTGTTCATAATGGCGTTTTTAAATGTGCAAGAAAGTAAACGATGCTTATTTCTGTTCTAGAACCAAAAATTTCAACCATGTATCATGTTTTCTCCTCGATTCCAAGCGGTTGCAATCATGTTCACAATATCAATTATTGAGAATGATCACCTGTGTGTAAACAATTATTTATATAACCATGCTCATAACTCAGTTTGTTGGACACGCACTTCGCAGTAGTTAACATAATATTGTTGGATAAATCGAGAGCTTTCGAACGAATGGTCAACGAATTTTGTGGGATGGAAAACGACGAAGTACCATTTCCCTAGCAACGACTCGGTTGTAGGCGGAAATCACTATATGTTTCGTGCGCGGAAAAAAATTGACTCGCAAAATTGACTCGCAAAAATTACTAGGACCCCAGGGCTAAAACATGATACATGTTAATAATAATTGATTGATCTTGCAATAGGTAGGTTCCCACAAATACGGGTATCTCAAAAGCGTCGCGTCACTGTTTCTACAATTTTAGGGTTACATATCGAAGAGAAACTTGGGGAGCCTATTTGGGGTTCCTAATTCTGTATCAAGCAAAAATAAATGAATGAATAAAAAAATGAATAAACAATGATTATAATAGTCAGGTATTAGGAGAACTGAAAGGGGGGTTTAGGTACTCGGGAAATTCGTTTTATTTTTTGCGGATGATAGGTAAATTAAAAGAATTTTTACAGCAGAACTCGAAGGTGAAGCCAGAATTGTGATATCTTATTCCTTTGTCAGGTGACGCAGATGAACCATGAAGAAGAGCGACTTTTAAAGTCACCTATCTTAGTTGAAGGGATACCTAATACTGGAATGATAAACCATCGTGTAATAATTTGCAGCGTTTGAAAATAATAAACCGAAATCGCCTAATGATCTACGACGGTGTTATCAACTGATATACTTCCAATGGAATTCTGGCTTCTCGAAATCGAATTAGTTATTACTCTTGTCAAGTATAATAGGTAAAATCGTGAGGTGTCATTAGGTGTTTGATTATTATATCATTGAATTTTCCGAGGGACTAGTGAAGTGTGGATGTTTTATTTATTGCATTAGTTGACTCTTTTTAGGTGCCTATATCCACGTAGATATAAACATGAAGAAGTCCTTCTTTTGTCCGACCTCCATGAAATTAAGCTACGCGAATATGATACCTACTCTAAAGGACTCGTGAGGCTAGATTCTTTCTTAATCAACCTATGGTACCTACTAAATTTTGAAATGGAGCTCCTTTGATATATCAAGAATACAGTTAGAATACACGGAGGCGTACTAATCAGCGGAGGGATCTCTGAATCTAGTTTGTTTCATAATCGATTTACGTGCTGAAACCTGAAATGGAGCTGCTTTAGAACATTATTGAGTTTATTATTACTTTTAGTTATTATTATTTATTGTAATAGCTTATAATTGTTACTGTTTTTTAGAATAACTTTATTGTAATATAAATTACATTGTAGTTGTAGGAACATAAATGGCAAAATAAATAATTAAACTTGGCACTTTTGTTGAGGTGACTCCCAGCAGAGGTCCTCAACATGAAGTCAATGCTGAGGGCGAATCAGTCTATATCAAGAATGCCGGTTGGACGTTTCCGTTTGAGGCGACGAGAACTTCTTTCTTGGGGTGGGTTCGACATCAGATCTTGGATGAGGGGCTTGGGATGGTCGGCCATAACTTTACATAGGTTAGCGTATTTTGCGGTGAGAAGATCCTTAACTGTGTGAATGTTGAGGTCGGTGTGGAGTGTAGAGTTTCTTACGTACCACGGGGCACCAGTGATTATTCGCAGTACTCTATTCTGAAATACTTGGGTCCTTTTGATTTGTGAGCTGCTCGCTGCTTCCCAGAATTTGATGCATACAGCCACATTGGCCTTAAAAGACAGTCAGGTAAACCAGTCGTTTGAGATGAAGTAGCAATGGCAAAGAGCCCTGAATCAGGAATTTCAATTGTTTCAAGCGGTAGCGAAAGCGTTGAACCCAGGAACTATCCCCTACATTAACATTTGCAAGAATTGAGAAGAAGGAACCACGCATATCCATCACAATGGTCTTATTGAAGAGTGCCAGCTCGGCTTCCAGTATTACCTTAAAAGTTTTTCAATTCTCGACTTTTTGATATTTCAGCCCTTGAGTTGAGCTGAAATGAAGCCGAGCTTCCAGAACCAACTAGACTCCATTTATGATCTTTGACTCTAGTTTCATCAACTTTGGCTGAGTGGTTTCGGAGAAAAGCTCTAGACAGCTATACGGCGTACTGCCAATGGATGAATTTTTGGTTTATTATTTTTAATACTGAACCTTTGTAATCGACAAAGAAAGAAACACTTTTTAACCCCTCTCAAAATTTATTGGTTTACGTTTCAAGATGCGAAGAATTCAAAAATCGAATTAAATAGAAAATCTGTCTGTTCACCGTCCGCCGCCGCAGTCCACAGCTTTTCTCCGAACCTACTGCACCAAAGTCAATGAAACCTGGGTTAAATGTCACATTTGGGGTCTAGTTGATCTAGTGTCTAGTTGAAACTCGCCATCAATTTTTATCAACCCTAAAGGGTAGCATCCCTTAACTGACATATTCAAAATCTAGATCTTGAAAACTTTCAAGGTTACGAAAATTGATTTTTTGGTTGTAATTGATTAATATTGTCCCAAAAAATCGAATGAAACCATTCGGAACGCTGTACGTCAATCCTCTCCCTCTCCCTAAGGAAAAATACCTCAGACTTCAACTAAAGAGTCGGACCGGAATATATAATACATGCATCGTAAAAGTCAGCTGATATAATTCCAATGGAATTCTTACTTTGCGAAATCGAGTTTATCAACTTTGGTCCGTCGTAAATGCTTTATTTCTTCTAGTAAATTGCTTCCGAGTCTATCTATAGGTAGCGGAAGCATTGTTTCCACTTCTGTAAGATGAATAATTTGTAGCCTCTCTAAATCGAAATTTCCACTCGCACTTACGTTTTAGACCATTCGGAACAAGTTTTGTTCCATGTGTGTCTCTGCATTTGTGTCTTTCGTATTTTCTTAAATCCATTTGGTTTGTAATTTGTAATGTCCCCCCCCCCCATGGAAGGCAATGAAATCCGTTTGGCTGTACGTTCGAATCCGTTTAATCGGGTGACAATTTCCACAGGGAAATTTCCTACACTTTAGTGATATACTTCGAAGCCATTCTGCTGGGTGGGTGGAAAAATTTGGAGAACTGTTGAAATTCATCTCTAATGAGAGAAACAAATGATCATCGATGTGTCTTTCATTGATATCGTATTTTTCCTATTCTGATGGGGTAAATTGAGTATGAATTGATGAAAGATCCAATAAGTAGTGATTGAATTCTTTACTTCATGCTGCTAAATTTCAACATCCTTGGGTGAAAAGGGGAGAATTGAGCTTATTCCGGCTGTCACTGGCTTTATGGCTGGGATGGCGTTAATACGGATCACTGAAAATGTTCTTTTGTGTAAATTTAGGTCACAAGCCTCAATAAGCTCAATTCTCCCCTTTTCACCCAAGGATGTTGAAATTTAGCAGCATGAAGTAAAGAATTCAATCACTACTATTTTCGTAACCTTGAAAGTTTTCAAGATCTAGATTTTGAATATGTCAGTTAAGGGATGCTACCCTTTAGGGTTGATAAAAATTGATGGCGAGTTTCAACTAGACACTAGATCAACTAGACCCCAAATGTGACATTTAACCCAGGTTTCATTGACTTTGGTGCAGTAGGTTCGGAGAAAAGCTGTGGACTGCGGCGGCGGACGGTGAACAGACAGATTTTCTATTTAATTCGATTTTTGAATTCTTCGCATCTTGAAACGTAAACCAATAAATTTTGAGAGGGGTTAAAAAGTGTTTCTTTCTTTGTCGATTACAAAGGTTCAGTATTAAAAATAATAAACCAAAAATTCATCCATTGGCAGTACGCCGTATAGCTGTCTAGAGCTTTTCTCCGAAACCACTCGGCCAAAGTTGATGAAACTAGAGTCAAAGATCATAAATGGAGTCTAGTTGGTTCTGGAAGCTCGGCTTCATTTCAGCTCAACTCTATAGGGTAGCACTCAAGGGCTGAAATATCAAAAAGTCGAGAATTGAAAAACTTTTAAGGTAATACTGGAAGCCGAGCTGGCACTCTTCAATAAGACCATTGTGATGGATATGCGTGGTTCCTTCTTCTCAATTCTTGCAAATGTTAATGTAGGGGATAGTTCCTGGGCTAGCTGCTTTCAGGATAGCCTCTGGATGTAGCAGGTCTATCGCCTCTACCCTTTGATGGGATAACTACTCCATTTCCATCACCACATTGTCATATATCAATTCTAATTGACCTACCGAACGACAATAATTTGTTTTTATAGAGGAATTAATGTGCAAGAAACAAAAATAGTTTCAGATCACTTCACAGTACATGCAACCTTTCTACCAGAGTGGAAAATGACTTTGTCATAAGGTGTTTTGTTTCATAATATCACTAAAAATCGTTAAATTCGGAGGTCTTGGCGCTGTGAAGTGGCGAATCCTTTTCTGACTGTACAATTTATTTCTACATTGTTCACACTTTTATGATTACCAAATACATTACATCGTGTTTCAGTAATATCATACTGTACTTTTTTTTTTTTTTTTTTTTTTCAATGAAGAAATGACCGTTATTTATTCCTACAAAGTAGGAATGCTGTGGATGTTTTCTAAATTTATGAAAAGAGATGCATTCTTCAAAAATTATTTAAATTTTTTTTTTTTTTTGAAGAATGCACATTATTGAACATTACAATGCACCTATTGAACATTACAATACTGTACAAATTCATTAAAAATTGAGAGTAAGCATTCAGAGACGTTCATAAAATAATTAGCAAACGTGTAAACACGTCTCAGAGACTGTATTTAGCAATTACATGTGGTCCCAGTCCGCGATGAAACTTATAAACCTACCCGCTCACCTTCACCTTTATTACTCACGTGGATAATGCTTTTCACCCGAACTCATTTCAGTCCGTTTTCTTTAGCTATGGTCTTGATTAATCGAATAAGCCTGATGCACGGTTAAATGTCAAGTTCTCATTCATAATATGCTAATCTGGTTATTGCTCAAACATTTCCTTCGTTGTTTAACTTCCAGGTTCCCTTGCTGTCCTATTTAAGACACAATACGAGTCTTGTGAATCCAAGACAGCCAACATTTTTCGAGGACGATCTTTGCGGACATGACCAGTTCAATAAACCTTTTGATTCAATTATATTCAACATTTTGGAAGCCAAATTTGCGATATCAGCACGGTTTTCAAAATGTGTCTACGGAACAACACGTAAACGTGAATACTCCTTGAGATGTTCTTCATAGAGTCCAATGGTCGCATTCAGTTCAACATTGTCTTTTGTCAAATGTTCCACAGCGGCATATAAGTAGATTCATGTAGCTCTAATTTATGGTTGATTTCATGCAGGTAATGTATATATATATATATGTATACGGCTTACGTCCAGTATATAATTTACAGAATTATAGATGTTGAAGACATCACAAATAATATCCATTAGTTTGATCAAATAGTGAGTCAGACCGACTCGTTTAAAATCAAGATACAATATGATTTCCAAAGACTTCCAAATGATTACACACAGAGAACGAATAGTGTCGAAAAGTGAAGAGAATTTGACCGTATGTTACAAGACGGCATCTTAGACCACAAGGCCATCGGATGGGGTCAGGCCGTGGGACCAATTAGTTATTCAATGGTTCGCCCACGAGAGAGTAGATATTGTCTTCACTTCACCCAGGAAACATTTCTTGCGCAATATTTTCGTCATCCACCTTCTACGTTTTCAGACGATAAATCAGATGAAACCATAGGCCCCTTAGCACATTGAGATCGGATCGGGTTCTCTATCTCAGTGTCGCGTTGGTATAATAAAATTTAGTTGGTGAAAAATTGAAGGGAATATTGAAATCCTCTCCTGAACAAATGGTCCAGCGGCAGTGCGATTCGTGGGAGATAGTCCACGAACTAATTCCTTAATATTGTAAAAAACGTACTGTTATGCCTCTGACAACTAATTTCAGTTGGCGCAAGCTCTATAACAATAATGTATTAGCGATGGAACTTACAACCTATTAATCTAAAAAATTGAAATCGAAATCTAACATTGAAGGCGTCCGTCAACTACATACCCTTCGATTTCCAGCGGATTAAAAAGATCGTGTGGAATGACAATTTAATGAAAGTTACACATGACTTCACGCTTCTGAAAAGGTATAAATCAAAGGATGACAACTAACACAAAAAATTCCTGAAAATTCCATAAATATTCCGAAAAGCTCGAAGGACAAAGCTGTGACCATCCTCTCGATCGAATATACAATTATTTCCCAATCTTCGACAGTGAGGAAGTAAAAAAAGTGACATACCAGAATATATTGATCTTAAAGATTCAATCGACCAGCTAGGATTCATTATTATTATTATTTGTTTAACATCAAACATTCAGTTAATATAAGTCATTGTAAGGACCACACATTGATTACAAACAAAAATCACGGCAAATTATTTTGCAAAGGTTTATTATTTATATGGTTGGAAAACTGTTCTATGCATTAAACTAATATATATATATATATATATATATATATATATATATATATATATATATATATATGATTACTAAAGGGAGTCTTTAGGCCTTGGAATGTAGATATGAGTACAAATACATAGCATAAACAAGCCACAGGAAGAAAACTGATAAAATAAAACATCTACCAACGCTTCAATCCGTCTATGAGTAACGAAAATTACAATGAACTCGATTTCTGGAAAATGGAATTCCATTGAAATCATATCAGCTGGTCGATTATCGTATTTACAACGGACCTTTCACTATGACCACACGTTGTCTCTTTGGACGCCTGAGTCGAGGAGAGTGACGGAGTAAACAAAAATAATAATAAGTAACATTAACGGCATGAGTTGGAATGGAAATTCTCATGGAGCAAAGAAAGAGTTGACTAACGCGAGTAAGTGAATCAGTGCGTCAAAACCGTGTACAGGCATTGGGGCCAACAGGCAGGCCTCTAGCTACTTTCGTAGGTAATGGAAGAGTAATTAGCGCCTTGAAAAACTCAATAATGTTGGGGCTAGAAAAAGAGAGAGGCTAACATAAAATTACTGTACCTGTCAATATGGACATAAATGTAAACAAATATTTTCGAAAGAGTAGCAACTGATATTTGCCAGTCCTATGTGCTACTCACAGGTGTCCTTTCTAATTTATATTTTTTCGTACAGTGTATAATCTACCTGTACCATGTTGATGTGGCCAATAATTAGGCGAAACTAGTCAACAGTCAATAAACATATCGCACTCTGGAGGACTCCTCACTTTCTTCCACCCTTACCTCAACTCCTACAATACTTTTTTATTACTTGGGAGAAAAAAAATCCGGTACGTGGCTCCACACTACTTTCCTTACTACTATTAGGTTTACATAGATGCTATCATGATGGATCATATCATAGAAGGATGGGGTTGTTTTATTTGATTGTTTGTTTCCAAGTATAGGACTTCATTAGTCCAGAAGTTTCTTCAGGTGGCTCAAGTTGTAAACAACTTGAACTGTTTTGATTTCATTCATCATACTTGAAAGCATTTTTAAAAGTCAACAAAAGCGAGATAGTTAACACAGGTAAGTACTTATATGAGAAATCGTTTTTGAACCTGCCCTAAATGGCCATTTCTGGTATTTCTTACCGCCTTCACAGCATTTTTCTGGACATGTATATTATGTGAAATGGGTATAATTTTTATCTATGGAAGAATCACTTTAGCCATTTCGACGGAAACTACTTTTTTCACCTGTTTTGGGAAGTTTTTTGCTAATTACTGCTTTTTAAAATTTATTCTAAGAAAGTGCTGAAGAAAAAATCCAGTCATGCAGCATGATCGTAATAAGCATATTTTCTTAAACTATGTATCGTACCGATTGTTAAATTGTGTTAAAAAGAGATTTTGGATGTTTAGATTTTTTTTACAGTTTTTATAGATGTCTTAGCAAATATTAATGAAATTTGAGAACGTTTTAGCGAATTTCGGTAGAAAATAAACTACTGTAACGTAATGGCTCGGAAAATTTTAAAATAAACGATTTTGAAAAACGTCATTATTGAAATCAGTTCTGATTCATTTAGAAACGAATCCCAGAGTTTAACGCTTTTTCATATATATATATATCTTTGTTTGTCATCACTGAACATATCGGGGATTGAGTGCGGGAATATGTTCGGATTACTATAACTTGAACGATAAGCTAATTAAAATGTTCCCAATCTGACCATAGAGGGTGTTTTGGGAGAGGAGGGGGGTGGGGGGGTGAAATGGGGTATCATGTCCATCTGTAAATAAACTAGAGACGTGATTGTTGTAATATGTTTGGGTTATTTGAACTTGAATCGCAGACTAGGTACTTGGAATTTTCAAACCCGACCATTAGGATGGGGGGGGGGGGGGGGGGGAATGGGGTTATCTTGAGCATCAGTAAATAAACTGGAGCTGATTGATTAGAAATGTTGGAAACACTCTTACTTGAATCGCTGATTAATTCAAGTTTTCCAAGCTAACCCATAGGGGGCGTTTTGGGGAGGGGAGGGAGATGGGGTATCGTGGACATCACTGAATAAACTGGTGACCTGATTGCTAAAATATGTTTGATTCACACAAACTCAAATCACAGGCTATCTGAAAATTTTCAAATCTGACCCGAAGGAGGTGTTATCTTGGTGTAGGTAGGTGGGGGGGGGGGGGGGGGTAAGTGAGCTATCTTGGACAGCACTGAATAAACTGAGGACCTGATTGATAAAATATGTTTAGATATCACTAAAAACCACATCCTACTTAGAAATTTTCTATTCCGACCCATAGGGGTGTTTTTGGGGGAGGGGTTGTGGAAAGGGGTATCTTTCACATCATTTAACCAACTGGGGATCTGATTGGGTGAATATGTTCAGATTACGTCAACCTCAATCACAGGCTATTAAAATTTTTTTTCTAGTCTCAACCATTGGGAGGTTTGTGGTAAGGGGGAAAAAAAAAAAAAAAAAAAAAAAAAAAAGGGAGGCGGGTAGGGGGTGTTTTAATGGAATAATTTGGTTATCACCGAAGGAACTGGTGATCTGATGTTCGGACGAATGAAATTGGATTAGTCTGAACGTTTTTTTGGGTTACTTATCAAGAATATTTTTAATCAGAAATGTGGGAAGTATTTGTGAAGGGGGAGGGTTGATCTCAGTAGTTAGGTACTAATAGGTAATTCATAAGTAATTACTTATAGGTAAGGATTTTTTTAATCAGATCCATAGAGTATTGCCAAAATGTGTGAGGGGAGGAGGGGGGGGGGGGGGGGGGCTTGCGTACATGGGTCATTCTACAGAAAGTGCCAAGCTTCTGTCCTTGGTCATTTACTCGTATGTAGTGTAAGATTCACAAGCGCCTATTAAAAAATATCCCCATGTAGGTATTTGCTAGGAGGGTAAAATGGGTTTAAAAGTTTCAATGGGACACTGTTATAAAGAATTTAAAAAAACATTGATCCGATTTTCTCACATCGCTGCAATGTCCGCTGGTTCATACCCAGAAATAGTGAACATCCTTCTGACTCGGATTTCGTCATTAGGAGGGAAATCGCAATTGTGTTGGAAGTCTTCATATTCGCTCTTGCTATCTGGGTGAGAAATTAAATTATCACTCTCATATTTGAGGGAAGAGGGCTTCATGAATGCGTAAAAATGTGTGTCCTCACACCCTTGGAGATTTATTAAAGCCAGGGAAATATTAGAAAACAGGAGTTCGAATTAATCGTTTTGGTTGGCATTCCTGCCTTTCCCCTCCAAACCCATTTGCAACCTCCCTTATCATCTCACCCCGTGGTCCGTTGAAGTTTTGTAGTGAAAGTGTTTCTACATCCTGTGTACGTGCATCATACAACCTCACACCTGTGGGTCCTGGCTATATCTATCTACCTTCCAACTTTAATGAAATTGGATGGTACCATTTCTGAGACAGTGTGTCATAAAGCAATTGCTCCTTCCAACCTACAGTGAGAGTGCATGGAATAGGAGTTCGTTTTAGCGAATTTTCTTAGAAAATGAAGTATTGCAATAGTTTCAAAGATTTTAAAATCAAAATGTTAAATAAATAAATATATATATATATATATATATATAGCCGGGATTAAATGTCGAAATGATGAAATTAGTCCAAGGAATTATAAGACGTCTCACAACCTTGTCTCAAACCTCACACTCCTGGATATTAAATGATTAGGGGTATCAGATCCAGGGGTGTAAGGATTTCGCCACAAAAGTTAGGTTGTATCTACGATCAACATTGTTAAACACTGTTTTTGGTTTAATGAGATACTTTTTAATCCACTGGTAAGTCACAATGATCACAAGTTAATCACTTAACTACTCACTGTATCAGTGTGACAACGTCCAGAGGTGTGAGGTCGTATGATGCACGTACACGGGATGTAGAAACAGTTTCACTACAAAACTTCAACGGAGCACATGGTGAGATGATAAGAGAGGTTGCAAATCTTTGAAAGGGAGAAGGCAAATTAATGTGCACAAAAATTGCTGGCCAACAAACTCTTCCTTTCGTTTGGAACCACGATTTTTTGCTGCAAGAACGGAATTTTTATCTCAGTCCTAATGTGAGTATATATATATATATATATATATATATATATATATTTAAATGAATTTATTTTTCAAAATTTTGATGTTGAGATTTTCCGAGCTATTGCAATAGCTTCATTTTCTACGAAAAATTGCTAAAATAGTCAAGAGGAAGGGGTTCCTCAGAGCTAAGAGGGGCGTTCCAGACGTAAACAAACGTCCTGGATTATCGGAGTAGCATATACAATTAGCCCCTAAAGTCCTGGATTATCGGAGTAGCATATATTAGCCCCTAAAATTCGCTAAACTATGTTTTTACTAATTGTTTTTAATTTTTGGAAGTATTTTGCTAATTACCTCCCTTAGTGTATTTTCCCAAGCACGAGGGGTATCTAATATCATTCGTACCCACAAGAAGAGTAACTCCTGTGAATTTCATCATAATCCCTCGAGCCATTTTGGAGAAAAGACAAAAAAGTGCTAAAAACGACGTTTCTTCACCCATTCTGACTTCCTCAACCCCCTAATAATAATCATTTTAACTGATTTTTCAACAGTAGAAAAGCGCTCTTGGTTATACAAATCCAACCGCGAAATTGGAATTTTTTTATGTCGTACCGTACACGTAGGTCGCAATCGTGTAGGTACACGAATTATATCCTTTTTTCTTATTTTTACAAATCCCCCCTCAAAGGCAGAGGGGGCACACCATTAACTTAAAAAAAAAAATAAATAAATAAATAAAAAAATAAAATAAATAAATAAATTAAATAAAGTGTGGAGGACGCCCAGGTTTACCCGACGCCAGGTTTAGGGATGAAGGAAGTCGCAGGAGGAGGAGGAGGAAGAAGAAGAAGAGAGGGGTGAAAGGAAGTGCCCATATAAAATGACCATCAGATGAGGTAAGAGCCCCGAGGGCGTGAATGGTGATGCCATGGAGCACTCCCGCCGAGATGCCCAACTCGAGTAACGCACCACACCCCGCGCCTTGACACGGTTGCGGCCATGACCTTGATGTTATTGGTTGCCACTCCTTTTAGCACAGATATCGCTTGCCGCAGATCATTCCTATCATATTTACTTATCTTCTCTTAGCCCGCCAGGTCTGCTCCATTTCCACACTGCCATTGACAACCTGGACATCCAGGATTATGGTAGACCCATCGGGCTTGATCGCACCGTTATCTGGCTTCTTGCCCCGGTCACTCGGCTTGTGATATAGTATCTCCCTTTCGACATCCCAACCGCTAGATAGCAAACTACCTGCTAACTGCTTGGCAACCGGATCGTGACGTCGACCAAATCATGAAACGTATAGATATGGGTTTAGGTTGAACAAAATACCCATCCTAGCATGAGTTTAAGGAATTGCTTTTCAGGGTGATTGCAAGACGGAAACTTCATCACCCTTCGGGTAAGTAAGGAAAGCAAAAACATGGTTGGCTTCCCGTGCAGATTTATCGTTCACATTTTACTTTTTAAATTGCCATGAACAACTTTGGTTTTGTTTCTGCAGTGTGTTCGCTAGTCTTTGAAAAGGGAGAAACGATACTTAATCGCAGTTCGATTAAGAAAAATAGTTCTGGGATAGTTCGAGTGGCGGTCGAGATAATACCCAACGGATTACATTGTTCCTGTAAAAGAAACATAAGGTAACCTTTGCGTTTGCATGACCGTGGAAATATTGGAACTAGAGTAGTAGTAGTTCACAGTATTCCGCTCATTTCAATAAAAAGTTCTCAAAACCTTGCAAGTTGGGAAACAGGATGGTACCCTATGCATTTAATTGTTCCTTGATTAGGTACCGGTAGCCCCAGCGTATGCTCAAATATCTAAGTATAACCAATTAATACTTGAAAATATTCGACAGTTTCATTAAATGTAACCCCAGCCCTCCCAGTCACCGTTCATACCCCCCCCCCCCCCCTCAACTATTTAAACATATTCTCATCATGTCAACAACCCAAATGATTGAACTGGTATATTAATGAACCTTTAGACCTACTATTGTAGAGGAAGCACTGAACATTTCCGGGATGTTGGTAAAATGATGTTTTACAAAATTGTAGTTGGATGTTGGTAAAACTATTTTCTACGAAATTGGAACTATCGCTAGGATTTTACGCTTCAGACCGTTCTTGAATTGATTTAAACAAAAATTTATAGCGGTTACCTAATTCAATTGTTGGTTTATTATCTTCAACAATAAACATGTGTAATCGATCAAGAAAACAAATTGTTAACCCTGCCCCGTTAAAACTTGTTGGGTCACGTTTCAAGATGCGTAGAATCCAAATCCGAGCTGCAAATTATTACATAAAGGAATACTGTTTCTTGGAATGCTCTTCTACGCAAAACACAATCTTGTCCAAAATCACTGAACATAATCTACTAGTATAATAAAATGTCTGAATGCAACTGCAAATTGGTGGGGTACAATAAATCCCCTACACCTCTGTCCATTCATGGCTGACAGAAGTTATAATAAACGCAATTTCGTGAAGTGAGCATTCCATTGGAGTTATACCAGCTGATATGTTCTATCAGTTGCAATTCATTCCGGTGTTGATGTATTTTTCTCCTGCCAAAGTAAAATCAAAAGAAAATGAAAGAATGTACAGTACCCGAATTGTTTCATTCGATTGATTCGGACGTATAAATCACACCCAAATAAACATTACTGTTACCTTGAAAATTTTGAGATCTTGATTTTTTAATATTCCAGCTCTTGAATTCTATCCTTTGTGGTTGACCGGAAGTGGTGTTGATGTCACTGGCACATCCTTGGCCAATGTAGGATTTTTGAGCCAAATATCATAAAGTCTGATACAGTAGTTTCAGAGGAAAGTTTCGCTTTGTTTTTCCATGTTAGTTTTGCAAGTAATAGTAAGTGAACATCACAACATGATTCAGCGTGAAAAATCCTCATAACTATATATCACATATGGCAATTGAATATCTTCGAAAACTCGATATTCCACAATTAGCTCACTTTTAGAGCGTAATTGCGACTGTTTTTGCTCATTCATAAATTCTAGTGATAGGTCATTTGTCCGTAAAATGTTGTGTAGATTGTGAACCTGCGAGAAAAATGGGGTTCAATTGGTAAGATAAATGGGGTTCATCGCGCTCGTTTCCCACTTTGAGGTTCCCACCAATTGAAAATGTTCTCTTCTTACTTATGAAGACAGTTATGAATGATTGGAAGCGGTTTCAGAAGACCAATATATGGATATTGTGAAAATTTGCAACAAAATAATATAACAATTACATGGAAAAAACTCACGGTAACATGTTGGCTGAAGGATAAAAATAAGAATTTTCGTATTAAGGCAAAAGCCACAATATTACCGTGAGTTTTTTCAAGCAATCTTTGTTTGTTGCGAATTTTTACAGCATATATATATTAATTTGAGGTATTACAGAAGGTTTGAAAAGATAGGAAACACTTAAATAAACTTACAAAATTGAGAGAATATTTTGCTGTGTCAGCGTCGTCAGCTGACGACGAAATATATATATATATATATATATATTTATTTATTTATCTATTTATTTATTCATTTATTTATTTAAATTTCTTCAAATCAATTTCTTTGTTAGTTTGAAAAAGGCAAAAAGCCGGAATATAAAAATAGTTTTGTGACTTTTTTGTTATCTTTTCTAATTTTGTGATTATAATCAAGCTCTTCTAGTCATTTTCAATAAGTGATATATATATATATATATATATATATATATATATATATATATATATATATATATATATATATATATATATATTAGATATATATATATATAGATATATATATATATATATATATATATATATATATATATATATATATATATATATACTTCCTGCTCGACTGGAACTTTTTTATTTGCTTAATATACATACCTAATAAATTTTGGTTGGAAATTGCTAAACTTGCTGATGTGACGGAATTGCAAGGGTAGATAATAATAAACAAAATTACCACTGCTGCACAACACAATCTTGGTGTTTTATCAATGTTTTGCAAACATCTCCGTTTAGTGTTGGAATGAATTAAATCAGATGACATGAAAACGGTTTTTTCATACCATGACCTGAAACGATTGCGCTGAGTATCCATTAGCAGATTACGAAAAATGTCATCAACTCACCCACAACTATTATAGCGATACTATCAAGGAGCTGGAACGAAATGAGAAATCCAAGTTGAGCCTAACCCTCCACCGTTTCAGAGATATTTATCTCTCGGAGAACCCCATGATTTTACGTCGTCTCTCAACGTTAATATAGGCCGCCCTGGTCGTCGGCATCGTGGACCTCAATTGCCTCAATGTATGCAATGATGTTTGGGTAGAGATGATATAACTAGCTACAGATTACACCAAATAACCTTGAAGGACTATGGGTAGAATATAATTTTTCCCTCTCATTCGTCATTCTGCTGGTTTTTTAGTACCCAGGGGTAAGATGGAATCATTACATTTTCGTTGAGTCAAAGTTGAGACTTGAGACTTTTTGTTATATTATTTTCAATAATGTACATCGTCTAGAACGTCACACACACACACACACACACACACATTTCTCATACATTATATGGGTATGTACATATGAAATGCGTTAAAGGGAGAGAGGGCAGTACAGGACTACCCCTACGAGTTTGTAAAACATTATGATATCAGAATGGATTAAAAAAGATGGAAGCATTGAAGATTTCAGGTTGGTAACAGCTGTTCCCTCACTATTGTCTCGTTATCCCCCTCATTTTGCGGGTTATTGCCTCCTTGATAACGTCTAAATCAACGATCAAACACGAAACGCTGTGAATCGATGTTTGCTGATGACAGTGTATCCATTGATTACGTAGGTGAAACTCGTTTGTTTTAAATCAGCGTTCAAAACTCTGGTTCCGTAAGTAATGCTGCTCAAAACCAAACCTCAGCTTCGTCTGTGAGGAGTGAAACGATCTCTGGAGCTCACTCAGCTGATCAGGGTGGATCACTCACTTGATCAATTGTAACAACAGAACTATAGATACTGAATACCAAATTTCAGCCTCCTAGGTATATAAGGGGAGAAACTAGCTCTCAAGCTCACTCTGCTGATCACGGTGGTTCTTCACTTTGTCAACCGAATGCAGTAGGCCTATAGAGGCTCCTTACCAAATTTCAGCCTTCTAGGTATGTTTAGAGAGAAATGATCTCGGGAGTTCAAGCAGCTGATCAACCTCACTTGTTTGGTCATACACAGCATGCCTATAGAGGCTCTATACCAAATTTCAGAATTTCACAGCTTTCATATTTTGGACTGTACGCCATCAAGTTCAATGCAAAGAAGTTTCTAATTTCAAGAGCGGATATAACTGGTGTGACATAGAAAGATACGAGGAGAGTCTGTTTACCATCAATGGTGATTTAAGTTGCACAAATATCTTCAACACTGCCATGTGCTTTAGAAATACGCTTCACAGTCAATTGTTCTTTATTCAACGTCAACAGGTGATGGTCAATAGGGTCAGTTTAGTGTTTTAGCTTCATAGGAAGAATAGCATATAAATTAGGAACCTCTGCAAATTAGGGTGGTTTCTCACTGTAAAATTCTATTCTACCTGTCTTACAGAGGCTCTGTTTCAAATTTCAGCATCATAGATTAAACGGCACAGAAAAAGCTTACGAGCTTAATCAGCAGATTATGGTGGTTCTGCACGATGAAATTCTGTTCTACCTGTCTTATACCGGTCCTGCATGCATTGTCTAGTACCGTCTACACTGCTTTAAAACAGTACGTTGTAGTTTCAATACTACCTGCCAGTTTGTGCCTTCTTTTCGTATTATTAGTTCAATATGGTTACTCAGCAATATTAGTTTATAACGTTGCGTAATAAATCATCTTTTCCTTGACACTACAGCAGCCTAGGGGTCATGAGATGATGTAATTAAGTGAGAGCATTCCAAAAAGTGCCGAACGATTTTCTTGCAATGAAAACTAAGGGAGTAACTTCCCTAGCAACGCAATGGTTGAACGTGAAAATCGATACAAAACATGATGGCTCGCGCTTAATTTTGCCTATTGTTGGAACACAAAACCCAGCGGTGAAACATGTAACAATCACTAGAAGTGGCAAAAAAAAGTTAGATTAAATGTTTTAGCAAAATGTTGGTCAAAGGAAATTATAAACAATGAACTGGAATAATTCAACATTTAAGCACAAAATTATGCTAAAAATGTACTTGAATTATTACATTAATATTTGTCGAAAAAATAGTTCAACTGCAAAATATCCATGATTTTTTCTGAATAGCAGACTATTATTCAGAACGAGTTTTTTGCCATAAAATTTGTAGTTGACCGTTTCTTTTCATAATATAATTATGAAATTATATTATGAAACCATTTCTTTTCATAATATCAAAAGATAATCGGTAAGAAACTTCTCTCATCCGATCATGATGAGAGAAACTGAAACTTTTAAATAATAATATAGAGTAGAGATTATCTAATAGTACGGTAGGATGAGCCTGAATCAGGAGTTTTTTCTATGATTTTTCAAAGTTTGCTGCTCTATTTCACACTGGGTAGGGGGCCCCACACATGCGGGAGGGGGGCTTTGACGTCACCAGTGTGTTAAACTATGGAAAATCATGGAAAGAAAACCTACTCATAGTTAGTAGGAGTGTGAAGTTGCTGCCGAAATTCTTTGGATGGAATCTTCTTTGATTAAAAAATAGTTAAAGTAAATTTCTCACACCCATGGGTATCACTCAATGTTTTGGACGCATCTCAACCGGCCTACTTTTTTTCATAATTTTAATGCCAAAATGGATCTTTTTACTTTTTTTCCCAACACCAAATCTCGACATGCAAATGAATTAGGGTATGTACCTGTGGTGATACACCGAGCATTTTCAGCGACGGCGGAACGTTCAGAGCAGGTGGAATTTGAACGTGACCGAAATCGACGGTGAAAGCTTCACACCAAACGCCGAAGTGCCCGATATCGAAGACGGTTAATTCTCCGGGCAGTGTCAAAACAATCGTTTTACGGTCGTACCTGTGTATGACAGAGAAATTTGAAAAATATTTTGAAATAATAAATGAACGAATAAATTAAAATAATACACGTAGGGTGAGGGATGGGTTCAGGTCCTACTGGATTGGCGACCCGCAACCCCGAGCAAGTATTGGTTCACCCTAGACGGTCCACATACAAGGTGCGTATCCAATTTGCCCTTTATGTGTGCTTACCGAAGAATTTATTTTCGATCTGAATACCAAAATATCGACGTACATGGAAAAATTGGGAGTATTTTTCATAATCTACGTAAAATTAGTAAATATCGTGTTATTTATTTATTTTTTGTTTCCTGATTTAATTTTATTTATATTTGCCAAATATTTTTTGATCCTCTTTTCATGGACCAGGTAGCCCCACAGCTTCTACATTCGAATATTGACCGCATTTGAGAGACGCACGTCCCGCTGCCACTGTCATAAACGATGGGTACTAGCGGTTTTCATGCTATCTCAATCTATATGTCGCAGCCTTTTCGTAAGCCTGGTCTTTTTACAATACGCCGCCTTTTCGTAATAAAAACGTTGGAATGACAAACTGTACACATCATTCTGACCAACTATATACATATTATGTAAAACTAATCTGAATTTTTACTAAGGGATTGACTACTTGATGTCATTTATTCTTGAGAGGCGAGCTTGCGAGCATCCCGACCACCAAATTAAGGCGGATCACGCTTAGTCTTTTTGTCAAATAGAATAGGTTGATTTTGCAAAAGCTCTTCCAGCTTTTTTCCAAAAAGACTAAAATATACCAGGCTGATTGTCATTCCAAAGTTTTGGTTTATTATTTTCAGTAATGAACCTTTTTTATCGACCAAGAAAAGAAAATGCAATACCCCTCAAAATTTTTTGGTTTACGTTTCAAGATGCGAAGAATCTAAAAGTGGAATTAAAAAGAAAATTTGTCAAAAAGTATGGACCAAACTTTAAGAAATTTGGCTTGAAAATCCTTTATCGGCCGGGGATGTGCCAGTAACATCGGCATCGCATTCGATCAACACTAAAGCGTAGAACCTGAAGGCTGAAATATTCAAAAATCGAGATCTTGAAATCTTGTTACGTAAGAGTATTGATTCTTCGAGTTTCATTTCTAGATATCCTCCCAAAGAATAGAACGAAACCAGCCCGGTCGTTATGCGTATATTCGTATGCTTTCTCTAAGGGCATCGACAAGAAAAAAAAAACATCAACACGAGAGTGAATCTTTTTTAATATTTTTATTATGGCACATTCAACCATTCAGTGGTCATGGGTGCCGAGTGCCGAATATTCACAAGTAATTCAAATGAATTGGAGAGTGAATCGTAACGAGTAAAACATATCAATAACCGCCATGAAAACTATGACAATTGTATCAGCTGATGATATATCTAATTCTAATGGAATTCTCACTTCCCGAAATCGCGTTTATTATAACTTCTATATCCTATTGGGCATGTGAAGCATAGGTAGGTAATCACCTACTTCAATTATATTAATTCATTAAATTAATGATTTAGTAAATACTTGGGAATTACTATTAATTAAATTATTATTTATTATATTCCAACAACCGAAGGTTAATTACTTCCGAGTCTACCAAGGTCGGAACGTTTTAGCCAATTTTCCAAGAAAATTAAGCTATTGCAATGAATCCGAAATTTCCTTCATGAAAATTCGTTTTGAAATTCTTTGAGTTTAACACTTTTTGATATGTACATGTAGAGTTTGACCAAAAAGTTCTGGTTCTTTCCAATTTGCGCGCAAAGAGTAGTTGAAACTTCTCGGTGGTCTAAGCGTTTCTTTTCTGAGTCACCTGTTGATTTTATGTTGCTGTAGTAGTCTCAGTTCTCGTGATATTCTGATCGGCTTCGGAACATCCGAGGCTAATTCCTTTCCTAATTGACTCACGTTGCTGAAATGTAACCTTCCGACAGGTGCAATACAAATCCTAACACAATCAGACGCAATTAATCTGACTGATTAATTTGGTAATTTTTGTTTAAACATATTGAAAAATGCATAAACTCCAAATTTTTACATGTATGTGTATTTGTGGCATATTTCAACAATAAAAGTTAGAAATTACAACCAACTTTTGAGAAAAGTCAGACAGGTTATTCGCACAGGTACACGATCAGATGCAATTCATTTCACAGATTATGTACTGCGATGCGGGTCAATACTATTGAACAAGGGGTTGGAACTTGGGAATTTTAATACTATACGAGAGATAAACAGAGTTATATTACTCGTAACATTGTATGACAGAAGAACAGACATAGGTATCGAAAAACATTTTGAAAAAACATGATCTAGCGCAATTAATCTGAATGATTAACGCGCCTTTGACGTTGATTAGGGACGTGGTGCAGAAAAAAAAAAAAAAAAAAAAAAAAACGAGGCATCCTTTGGTGAGTGATGCGGAATAGGGAAGCTACAAGGGGTCCCAACCAACTACCCCTCGATCCACCACCAATGGCTCAAAAAAATATGTTAGGTACGCCATTTCACAGATTAATGGCACCCTTCGTAAGGTTAATGGAGCTCGTTCGGGACACCTCAAAAGCAATTACGAGGTTAAGAGGATCACTGAATAGCTGATGGGGCCTCTGAGGCTAATTTATTTCCTTTTCAACCTTACGTTTTACTAAGTTTGTTGTTTTGACTTTTTAGAAAATTTGTCAACATTCACCTACAATAAACCGTAAACTTGTGGGGTCCTGAGCTGTAAAGGTGAGGTCCTCTTTTGGGAGGCACGATGCGTCAAGTTTTGATCATTTACTTGACATGTATGGGGCATAATAATAATTATAGACCAATGATCTGCGTAGAAGGGCTATCTAATACAGAAATAATAAACCTTTGTGCAAGAATTTGTAGTGTTTTATTACAATAAGGTGGCATATTGTAAAAAGACTAGGCTTTTTACAAAAAGGCTGATTTCACAATAGGGCTGCGACATATATATATATATATATATATATATATATATATATATATATATATATATATATATATATATAAGGGTACTTGGAGCGACCAGTACAGACACAAGGAATCTTGTAGCGGCCTACCTGGTGCTCCAAGCGGGAGCACTAAACCACACTTCTAAACATCATTAAGTGGGTATAGAGTACCGATAGGTAAGTGGAGGGAATTTCCAAAGGGAAAGAGAGAAACGAAGAGGGAAAAAAGAGGATGATTTTCAGGGTTTTGACTAAATTGCTCGTGTGAGGTATGTGGGTCGGTGGTATTTTGAACCCCGACTTGTATCACCACGTTGCACGTGATCAGTATATAACAAAAATGTTAGGTACTGAAGATTCATAGGGGTGGGGAGGCGCTAGATTAATCATTCATGATCAGTAGATAACGATAATGGGTTAGGTAGGGACATATATAGGAAATTAGGGAGGGTGGAAGGGGATCGGATTTAGCATTTTTCGAGTGATAGCACAAGTGAAAGCTCATGAGCAGTAGATAACGAAAGTGGATTAGGTAGGCATGTGGAGGATCATTGGGAGGGAGGGAGGGGGATTCGTATCAACCATTTTTCAAGTGTTAGCCTTAATGAAAGATCACGAGCAGCAGATAACGGAAATGAATCAGGTACATATGTAGTAACATTGTAAGAGAAAGGGGGGGGGGGGGCACTCATTTTTCGAGTGATAGCTCTAATGAAAGCTCATGAGTAGTAGAAAACGAAAATTATTTAGGTACATATGTTGAAACGTGGTGGTTGGGCTGGAGGGGGAGGGGTCGTATTAAAAATTTGCGAGTGATACCTCAAATGAAAGCTCATGAGGAGTAGATAACGAATAAGAAGTAGGCACTTATGTAGGAACATTGGGAGGGAGGTGGGGGGGGGGGGTTAACCTTTTTTTAAGTGATAGCTCAAATAACATACATAACGAAAATTGCTTCGGTGAAATGTAAGAACTTGGTAGGTACGTGTATGGCGGGGGGGCATCGGATGAAGTATCTCTCGAGTGATAGCTCAAATTAAAGCAGATCATGATCGATAGATAACGAAAATGGGGTAAGGTTAGGATATTGCAGGAACTATTTTTGGAGGGGGAATTGACCTTTTTCGAGTGATCGCTCAAATAAAAGCTCATAATAACTGGATATCGAAAATGGGTCAGGTGCAATATAGAAACTTGGATGAGGGGGGAGAGGGCGTTGGATCAACCATTTTTGTATTGATAGCGCAAATGAAAGTTCATTAAGGATTATTAAATTTTAGCAACTTTTCACAGTTTTTATCGATTTTTAGCCTATCTTAATAAATTTTAAGTATATTTTTCGACATATATTTTTTAATGCTTGAGTTCACAGTTTTATGAGTAATGAATTGTTTAAAAACATAATTTGATCCTTTTTAAGCCGTTTTTGATGATTTTGGCGGTGAATTTTTTGAAATTTGAACAATTTACTGTGTTCAATAAGTGCTTGCTTATGAATTTTTTTTTTTTTTTTTTTTTTTTTCCGCGAAAAAGGAACGGTATTTTTAACTCGATCCCAAGGAGCGTTTTCGTCTAAAATGACTCTTATGAAAAAGTTGCTAAAATCCAGGAATCGTTCCAGAATGCCTCAATACGAATTTCCATGAAGAAAATGCGAACAAATTTTATTTTAGAGATTTTGAAGCCATTGCAATTGCATCACTTTCTGAAAAAAAAAAAAAAAAAAAAAAAATCGTTGAAGCGGGAACATCTTTTTTGGACATAAGGGCCAAATTGCCATAAAAAATTACTAGACAAAAAAACTGAAATTTGTGAAAGTTTTCATGACAATCTCAGATTTTCTATAATAGTTTTAACTGTTTTTCGAGTTTCCTGAACTTATTTGATAGTATCAGGAAACAAATTACTTAATGTTAGGTTGATAACAAATGAAATCTCTTTATATCATTTCATATTATTAATAAACTCCAGCACAAATTTTTTGTGGCAATGTCCAAGTCGGAATAATTAAGTAGGGACTATTTTTTTAAATCATTTTTTGTACCTAGTACATTTCCCATTACTAGCATGACTTTCTATAGAAAGGTAAGCGGTATTTTATTTCAGTCTTCTTTCCCGTAATACAATATTTTAAAGATGAGCGGGGTAAGAAGGTTAACGTGGAGGCTCTCAGAGGCCTTCGATCATCGCTTCTTGCGACGGACGTTGTCAAGTCGAATGCCACGGCCTACAGTAAAGTCAGCCCTGATAAAACCCTTTTACAGAAAGGGGCAGATGAAATTGTCTTAAATTTATTGTTTTGTTTCTTAACTTGAAGCGATAAATTGTGGGGTCCTGTGATGAATAATAGAACAGCTTCACCTGAATTAGGCTTTAATTCACAAATAATACAACTATCAAGAATCAGAGTAACTTTTGATATACTAACTTCGGAACCTATTATCATTGTTGCATATACCTTGACTTTGCCCTGTCTTTCTTCTAGCCATACTTTTAATCAGCTACCACAGTCACGAAAACATAGTCATTCGTGTTTCCCCTCAATTTAATTTCGTAAACTCCAACATTCATCAACATCTCTAGTTTGAAAAGGGGTTGGGGGGGGGGGGGGGGTATTCTACGTCTTATTTATAACAACGTGCCTCCCTGTTGACACAGTGGTCACGGTAAGCCGAAGACAGTCATTGCTGACAAAGTCGTCTCATCCACACCCGTTGCCATAGATACGTCCCATGTAGGCTCTTCAAGCGTTTCCGTGGTAGTCCGCCCCTCAAGCAGCTATTAGGTGCCAAATTACTGACACCTTCAGTGGTACTATCTTTCCATAATATAGTTACTGTCCGTTAACACCTCCATAGTCACGAACCTTTGAGTAATGATTTTCCTCTCCGTAAATGAGTACCCTTCGTATTTCTACCCCTCTAGCTTGAACCTTCTCACAAACATGGTGGCAGTGGTGGGATCTTGATTATCTCATTTGTGTTGCCCTTTTTGTAAGATGTGGTCATAGACACTTTGTGTCTCCCTTGGGTCATTAGTCACTTTTTCAATCCTCCCTTAATTTCTGAGTTTGAAGCCTGCCTACAATATATTTAAATCACTTTTCGAAAATGTCTCCAGAAGAGGTTGATTATAATCACTCAATTAGAACAGATATCAGAAAAAATGTCACAAAACTAGTTTAATATTTCGGCCTTTTGACTTTTTCAAACTAACAAAGAAATTCATTAACTTTGGGGGATTTGTTTACTACGTTGGCAATGAATTTCGGTAACTTTGGATTTCCTTTCGTAGGCATTTTACGAGGGGAAGGCTGAAACTCAACAACTTGAGGGTCAACAACCACCGAGCGTCTATGGTTCGTTCTAATGAAGACCTACCTGTAAGCCGACATGTCACAACCCATAACGCGGCGTTTGATGATTGTTTCGGCATAAAAGTCCTGAAAAAAATGAGACCCCACGACAACAAGAGAATGCTTTATGAGTCAGAAAGAGCAAATAGTAACGTTTTAGGTGCCTACGACCCTCCAGGCCTCAACATTAGACGATGAAACGAAATCGAATTCGACGATAATAAACGAAGTTACCGAAATTCGTTGTCATCGTTGTAAATAAATCCCCTAAAATTAATCAATTTCTTTGTTAGTCTGAAAAAGGCAAAAAAACTGTTTATAAAAATAGTTTTGTGCCGTTTTTTCTGTTATCTTTTATCATTGAGTGATTATATATATATATATATATTGATATGGGTAATAAAATTGATGAAGTAGCAAACAAAATTATGGAAACATAAATATTATAGTAGAAGACATGGCCGTGGCACTGTGTACCGTTCGTGGAAAGATGTTATAGCGAGCGTAGAGGTAGACGGAGGGTGTGAATGTGATTAGCTGTGTTTCCATCTGTGTTATGTGCCGCTCGTGGACAAATATTGTATAGTGAAAAGTGAGGTAGACCGAGGGCAAATATGATTAGCTATGTTTCCACTAGTTTGAATGTTATTTATATAAATAATTTATAACAGTTGATATGTATCTTAGAAATATAAAATAGCAGAATCACCTTCTTAGAGGATCAGTCTTGCCATTTTCGTCAGGCACTCTGATGCCTTGTGGGCTAGGCTTTGGTCCGCGACCTACCCAAAATTTGGCATCTGAAACAGACAATAACCAGTCATGTTAGTACGTGACATGAATATTATTGGTACGAAAAAAATACATGAAATTTCCAGTGCTAGCTAATTAAGAATGTACAATTCCGAACTCGGATAATAGTGAAGAACCACCAAAACCAGTATGGAGGTAGTTAGTTATCTAGTTATTTTCATTTACTTGCGTTACAATCTGGACGTGACACCCATCCTGTAGGTTTTTAAACCAGATAATATTAACAGTAAGAATCACTAAATAATTGTAGTTCGCTACGTGTAATAGCTACACAATTTCAAATGCTACAAATTATTACACAAAAGTTCATTATGTCTGTATTAGATAACCCTTATAAGAAAATCACTGGTCTATAATAGGTGAACGTTTTCCATGGTACATTAGAGAAATATAACTGCAGAGACGTATACTGACGTGAAAAGGAAACACAGCTTAGATGAAAACATAACAAAAATGCAAAAATTCTGTAAGAACAGCGCAGCTAGAAGTTTAGTAATATAATATTGAGGGAAAACAGCTTGAATTTGAGTGTTTGGAGGAAAAAGAGCCTATCTTTGACGGTTTTCACGCCTTGGTTAGATCTTTCGTCATTTAATGTGGAGGAAAAACCACTCATCTCAATGGGCTGTTTTTCCTTCAAATCATTTGACTAGTTTTATTATGCTGAGCCGTTTTACAGCTTGAGCCAAGTGGTTTTTCCTCCAAATCGCCTCACTCCAAAGTTAACATCAGCTGTTATTCCGAATGGGAATGTATTTGAACAGTTGCCTATCTGCTTGCAGTGCGTTTGTGCCGCCTAATCTGATAAAAAACTCCGTCCTTGTAGGTCACTTCGTATTAGTTCCGCAATTTCATTCACTGATTGCAAATTTTCAAAATGTTCGTTAACTAATATAAATATAATGAGAACAAGGGGCGAGAAGCTATTAGCAATTTTGGGTTTAACGGCACCAGCAACAAAACACCTGCCTAAACTTCAGCGACAACCTCCAACTGAAGAAGAAATATAACTGTCGTGATCCAAACTTCTATTAAATCTTCACCTTTATTATAATTTACAGATTTAATTACTACTAACACTCAATCCACTAATGAAAATCTCTCATTTACCGGCTTAGATGAACACATGAAGGAATATTCACCAACTTACAGTCACGTTTTAGATCACACACGTCCTAATGAATGTCGGGCTTCTGAAACAGTTATGACTGAACGTTCTCAAGTCATGTTAACTAATTCTGATGATCCGCATCATCAGTAGTTGAAGTAAGTAGTAGACAAAAAACACGAGCTGTTTTTCTCAAAATTTAAACTAGAATGAAGTGAATTTCCCGAATAAAAAGTTCGTTTCATAGTTGTAAGATATTAAGGAGAAACAGCTCAAGTGGTTTTTCCTCCAAAATGGTGCAAGAGTTTTGGTTATTAATTGTGAAAAAAGGCTTAACTATAATTAGTCGATACAAAATCGACGTTTTTTGTGTTAAATTGATAAATGAACGATCAATAGGATGTAAACAAACGACTGATAGAAAAATTGGATTTATAACTTTAAACTGGAGCCAAGTAATGAAGTGGGAAGGTTGAAATCTGTGGGACATTTTTTTGCCAACCAGAATTTTAGAGATAAGCTGTTTTTCCTTTTCACAGCAGTATATAAACCTACCGTAAAAAATAGAACACCTATTTTTTAATAGCCCCTCTGTAGGTAACAAGAGCTGACATCTATGTACATCAGTAGAATCATCTAAGTAGGTATATCGCTATAGATGTAGGTACCCACCAGCTGAAAATTAAGATGATGAAATAACACACCTTCCTATGAATCACTCAAGCCCACCAGTATACTTCTATTTCGTACTAGGTATATTTTCCCTCTGAGGACGTACGAAATTGATCGGAGGCGGAAGTGGATTCCTGCAGTTAATTGAAGAGAGTACTTCGGGAAAAATTCCAATACAAATAATTACCTACATAACATTCTTGGTAAATACTTTCCGAAGTACCACAAGCAATCATAGATTTTTATGTCGATCTGAATCTTTAACATAATTTATTGAAGAGAGTGTTTTCAAACGGTTCATTATAATGGTTTCCAGTAAGTATATATGCAAGGTATCTCAGTTCAGTATTAGGTACTTACCTTTTGTTATTGATAGCATTTCCGAATTGTTTTAGACCGTTTCCACATACATTTAGGACTTTTCCACTTAGGTTTAGAGATTTTTCCACTTGGATTTTTAGACTCTAGCCAATATTCAGTAGTTGGCCTCATTGTAATGACTTTCATTAGGTGAGAAGTAAAAAAATAAGGGGAAAAATTAGTAAAAGTAGGTGTTCTCGAAAGCCTGTTTTGTATCTGAAAACTCGGGAGTCGATAAGGATACGAAGTCATTTGGTCGATAAGGTATTCGTCAGTTCCTTTGCAATGTATACTTCTTACCTACCAATGCCATGTAGTGTTTCTTTAAAAAAAAGTATTCACAGATATCTGTGCTTAAAAAATACTTGCATTCTATAATTTTTCAATACTTCAGTAAAGTTGATGTGAGTATCAAAAAATTGATTGTGTGTGTTTTTTATTTATTTTTTTCATTAATTCATCATATTTTCTGCCAACTAATTTTCATTATTTTTCAAGTTGTGGCAATAATTTCCTGGATCTAAATCTAACTGGAAAAAACTGCAAACTATTACAAAAAGGTTTATTATTTTTGTGTTAGCCCTTCTACGCAGATCATCGGCTATAACTTTCAAACCCCGTATGTAATTTATGATCAAAACTTGGCGCATCGTCCCTCCTAAAAAGGTTCACACCTTTACTGTTCCAAGACCCGGCAATTTAATTCTTCACAGTAAATGTTGAAAATTTTTTTTAAAAATCGATAAGTAAGAAAAGAACATAGGTTGAGGTCCCTCAGCTGATCAGTGCGCCTCCGTCCCTCGTAATGGTTTCCGGGGAGTCCCAAAGGAACTCCATCTAAATAACAGCGCCATGAGTCGATTAGGAAAGAAATCAGCCTCAGAAGTTCCGAAGCTAATCTGAGTCTCTCCATATTTTGTACATTTCAGGTTTCAGCATCATAAGTCGATTAAAAAACGAATCAGGCAAAGAATGAAATTGGTAGAGGACAATTTGCAGCCTGACACGAACATTCCCTGAAAACTAGAAATTGATCATGTTCCTGGGATTACGAGCACGCGCAGGAACTACTAATGATGCAATGATGTGGAAATTAATATGGAATAATTAAACCATTGTCCCCCAAGTACGCACAAAACTTGAGCGAGATTGGACTAATAGTGCGTAGAAAAATTATATTTGAAGTAAATCACGTTTTCGCTTGCGCAGAATGAAGAAACGATTTGATAAGTATGAAATTATTAGGGGACCAGTTACAGCATAACCCGCACATTCCCTGAAAATTTCATCAAATTCGGATGATAGCATTTAAAAAGGAGTAAAACTGTATCTGAACGGAGAGGCATGATTAAATCAGACAGTGGCCCATTGCTGTTCATTATATATATATTGATTCAAAATTATTTAAGGTGATGATATAATTTTTGTGATTTATTGGAGACGGAATGGTTTGAATGATGGGGTCGAAAAGTTGCAAAATGATTTCGTTGGTATTTTGAAGAGGTGCCATCACCAAAATCAGAAAAAAATAGAAAAAATATTGTTTTCACTCACCCTCTATCCGTGATGTGCGACTTCCAATTAAATATCACTCCATGGAGTGTTTACGTTCGGCTAACCTTTGTAATTCTGATAGTTGCATGAATTTAGAATATTAAGATAACATTAGGTAGGTACCTTGGGGTAATTATAGAATCGAAATTCGAAGGAAGTTCCTAGGTAGGTAAATTTCTGTTATGGTGCGCGTCTACAATTACTATAACCACGATTAAATTCTCAACCAAGTGACAGCAAAACAAGCGGCATTGTTTACTATATCCATTTATAACATAAATAAATATGAAACTACGACATAAATAGAAGAACAAGTACGAAAGAAATGAGTGATAAATCGAGAGCTTTCCAACGAATGGAGAACGAGTTTTGTCTTATGAAAACTAAAGAACTTTCATTTCCCCAGCAACAGCTTGATTGTACGTGAAAATCATTAGAAAAATTACGGATTTTAGTTTCCAATAATGTATGTTACGTTCGTGAGTATCACGGTTTAAAACAAATTAAAGAAACGTTCGCCACTTATTGGAATGCTCTCATTTTACCACGACATTTCATGACCTCTAAGCCATTGTAGTGTCTAGGAATGCTGATTTATTACTCTAAGTTAAAAGTACGAAAGAAATGCGTGATAAACCGAGAGCTTTCCAACAAATGGAGAACGATTTTGGTCCCATAAACACTAAAGAAGTTTTATTTCCCCAGCAACGGCTTGGTTGTACGTGAAAATCATAAGAAAGACAAAGCAGCTTGAAATGCTTGCATACGAGTCTGCAACACATTGGGACATTTTCATGTGTGTTTTCTTATTGTATTTATTACTAGGCAGATCTCGCCCGTGCATCGCACGGCGGGGCGTACAAATCAATTAAATGGCCCATAAGAGAAACCGCCCACCCGTGGGTACTTAATTGAATTCGCGATCGTGTTGACTCATTGTTCCGACACCCGTGGGTACTTCATTGAATTCGAGCCAGGCTACATCACCTACCCCCCTGCAGACTCGTATGCAAGCTCTAAGAGCCACTCAGCTGATCCGGACCCTGGGCATCGTCACTTAAATGTGCTAAAGAGACTACATACGAAATTACAGCTTCCTAGAGTGTAAAACATAGAAATTAGCTTCAAAAGCCACTCATCTGATCCGGACCCTGGGCATCGTCAAGTCAATGTCCTAAAGAGGCTACATAAGAAATTACAGCTTCCTAGAGTGTAAAGCATAGAAATTACCTATTAAAATGATTTAACCACCGCTTCACAAATCAAACCGTTCTCGCAATATTTGGATTACCTGCTATGAATCAAATCATCGAAACACCAGCTCATGAAATCATCAGAAATTAACAAGCGGTGGCAATCATGTTCACAATATCAATTATTGAGAATGATCACCTGAGTGTACACAATTATTCAAATAACCTTGCTCATAACTCAGCTTGTTGGCCACGCACTTCGCAGTAGTAAACATAATATGGTTGGATAAATCGAGAGCTTTCGAACGAATGGTCAACGAATTTTTCGGGATGAAAAACGACGAAGTACCATTTCCCTAGCAACGACTCGGTTGTAAGCGGAAATCGTCAAAATATTTACGTTACGTTACATGACAGTTTTTTGTGCAATGTGCCAGGGCAAAGACATGAAAATGTCAAAATGTCGTGACGCTTTTCGCCAGTTAGCTCAAGGCTAAAGCATGTTCCATGCTAAAACTAGTTCAGCACGTTTTTAGAGCTTGATGAGATTTAAAGAACAAGAAAGAATCATCCCAATAGGTTGAGCAGAACCTCAGAAACTTGTACCTAAAGTACTAAAAAAAAAGTAAAGTAAGCGGAAATCATCAGAAATGCTTGCATACGAGTCTGCAACACATTGGGACATTTTCATGTGTGTTTTCTTATTATTTTCTTATCATTAGGGAAAAAACTGGATTCTAGAGCCACTCAGCTGATCTGTAATCGGTCAGTTGTGTTCAGAAGTCCCTCAAGGGGCTACATACGAAATCTCAGATTCGTGGGATCATTAGGGAAAAAACTGGATTCTAGAGCCACTCAGCTGATCTGGGATCGGTCAGTTGCGTTCAGAAGTCCCTCAAGGGGCAACATACCAAATCTCAGAATCGTGGGATCATTAGGGAAAAAACTGGATTCAAGAGCCACTCAGCTGATCTGGGATCGGTCAGTTGTGTTCAGAAGTCCCTCAAGGGGCTACATACCAAATCTCAGAATCGTGGGATCATTAGGGAAAAAAATGGATTCTAGAGCCACTCAGCTGATCTGGGATCGGTCAGTTGTGTTCAGAAGTCCCTCAAGCGCCCACATACCAAATCTCAGAATCGTGGGATCATTAGGGAAAAAACTGGATTCTAGAGCCACTCAGCTGATCTTGGATCGGTCAGTTGTGTTCAGAAGTCCCTCAAGGGGCTACATACCAAATCTCAGAATCGTGGGATCATTAGGGAAAAAACTGGTTTCTAGAGCCACTCAGCTGATCTGGGATCGGTCAGTTGTGTTCAGAAGTCCCTCAAGGGCCCACATACCAAATCTCAGAATCTAGGGATCATTAGGGAAAAAACTGGATTCTAGAGCCACTCAGCTGATCTTGGATCGGTCAGTTGTGTTCAGAAGTCCCTCAAGGGGCTACATACCAAATCTCAGAATCGTGGGATCATTAGGGAAAAAACTGGTTTCTAGAGCCACTCAGCTGATCTGGGATCGGTCAGTTGCGTTCAGAAGTCCCTCAAGGGGCTACATACCAAATCTCAGAATCGTGGGATCATTAGGGAAAAAACTGGATTCTAGAGCCACTCAGCTGATCTGGGATCGGTCAGTTGTGTTCAGAAGTCCCTCAAGGGGCTACATACCAAATCTCAGAATCGTGGGATCATTAGGTAAAAACGTCATTTCTGATGGTCATAATCATCGTTGTGGCCACTTGGGACAATTTTCGTGAGCAATTTTCGTGAGCAATTTTCGTGAGCAATTATTTTCCGTGACGTTTTTTTAGTTTATGTGCCAAAGCAAAGACATGAAAATGTCAAAAACTGGATTCTAGAGCCACTCAGCTGATCTTGGATCGGTCAGTTGTGTTCAGAAGTCCCTCAAGGGGCTACATACCAAATCTCAGAATCGTGGGATCATTAGGGAAAAAACTGGTTTCTAGAGCCACTCAGCTGATCTGGGATCGGTCAGTTGTGTTCAGAAGTCCCTCAAGGGCCCACATACCAAATCTCAGAATCGTGGGATCATTAGGGAAAAAACTGGATTCTAGAGCCACTCAGCTGATCTGGGATCGGTCAGTTGCGTTCAGAAGTCCCTCAAGGGGCTACATACCAAATCTCAGAATCGTGGGATCATTAGGGAAAAAACTGGTTTCTAGAGCCACTCAGCTGATCTGGGATCGGTCAGTTGCGTTCAGAAGTCCCTCAAGGGGCTACATACCAAATCTCAGAATCGTGGGATCATTAGGGAAAAAACTGGATTCTAGAGCCACTCAGCTGATCTGGGATCGGTCAGTTGTGTTCAGAAGTCCCTCAAGGGGCTACATACCAAATCTCAGAATCGTGGGATCATTAGGGAAAAAACTGGATTCTAGAGCCACTCAGCTGATCTGGGATCGGTCAGTTGTGTTCAGAAGTACCTCAAGAGCCCACATACCAAATCTCAGAATCGTGGGATCATTAGGTAAAAACGTCATTTCTGATGGTCATAATCATCGTTGTGGCCACTTGGGACAATTTTCGTGAGCAATTTTCGTGAGCAATTTTCGTGAGCAATTATTTTCCGTGACGTTTTTTTAGTTTATGTGCCAAAGCAAAGACATGAAAATGTCAAAAAATGAGAGGATGACACTCTCCCCTTAGTGTTACTGTGGATTAGTACATCGTTCTTCCACTTTAGCTCGAAAAAGTATTTATGTATTCATTTAGTGTATGTAAAACGGGCAAAGCCCAATCCTACAAGATAGATAATAGGAACATGATATAGCTACGTAACGCAAATTTTATTGTATGCAATAATTACATCAGAATGAATCTCGAAATTTGAATGAATTACTCACAATAGAATCGAAGTAGGTAGTTAAAAACATTTAGGAAAGTAATGCATGCAATACAGGGACGTCCCTATGAATGGACTGTATATTATATAATTTTGTTGCGAGTTAAAACAAAACAAAAATAGCATCACTTCTCGGAATTAAACGTTCCCCATTAGACTCTTCTGCCGACAGTAAAATTTTCATCATAAAACTTCCAACACAAAATTTGAAACTCCTGACAGGTATTTTCCATAACAAGAACAAATTAACAATTAAACAAAAGAAAAAAAAAAGATCACGAAATTTACTGAGGATAGTTAAAAGATCATGATTTATTATCATTACCCACTCCATTCGCCCTCTTCCATGATGAAATTTGAAACTTTTGATATAACTTCGAAACTGGACCGAATTCATAGCTGAACAAAAGAAAGAATCACGAAAATATGACGAGATTAGTTGAACATCATGATTTCTTACTAATACCCTCTTCTTTCTTACTAATACCTCTTCTCCCCCTCCCATGAAACTTGAAACCCCTACGTTCCAAAACTATATCGAATTCGTAACGAAACAAAATAAGAATCACGAAAATTGGTCGAGATTTGTAGCTTGGACAGCGCTTGAAAGAATCGGTAATTATCCCCTCTAACCCACCTCGACAGCGAATCCGAAATTCCCTAAGTTTGTTGAACAACTAGACTAAAACTTGAATTGAACCAAAAAAGAATCACGAAAATCGGTTGAGAATTGTAGCATCGGTGTTGTCGACAAAAGTTGTCGAAAAAAAAACTAGTGTTTTCGGCTTTACCCCCTCCATTCCCCTTTTTTCATTACAGAATTCAACATTTCCAGGTATTGTTGCACAACTAGACTAAAATTGGGATCAGACAAAGAACGCGCGCGCGCGGGTCTGTGTATGTTTGGGTGAGTCACTCCAGACGATAGCTCTCCTTTAGGATTGTTCAACCTTTGGAAAATCAAGTATTTCAAATGAATGAATAAGTTCATTGGCCAACACTTTCTGATACTTTGACTTCTTAAGACTTTTTGAATAGCGAATTTCAAAAAATGTAGGTACTTGAAAAATCCTTAGTAATAGTTAAAACCGGCTTTCAATCGTTGAATTTATATTTTCAGTAGAATGTTTTGTCAAAATAGGTAATTTTATCAACAATGAACTAAAACGTGAAAAAATTATGCAAAAAGTTATGCTGATAAATGTACTTACCTATTCAAGTTTCGTTATTATTTGTTGAAAAATCGCTGAAAAGCTAAAATATTTTGTTATCCGCATAATATTATTTAAAACTACGTGTAGTTTGTTCGTCATGAAACTGGTAGGTAACCATTTCATTGCAGTCAAAGTGCTTAAATTCCAATATGATTATAATAATATGATAATTGAAAATTCACTCGCATGAATGGAAATTTTTCATAGTGCTGGATGCATCCACCACTGAATCTATAAAAGTTATATTTCCAACTTTTCAAAATTCAAATCTATCATTTTGACATGGATATGTCTTTTGACTGGGGGTCAAGGAATTTTTCGCGACACATTTTTTTCCCGACCGACACTTTTTTTCCCGACCGGCACATTTTCTATTGATTTTCACGTACAAACAAGGCGTTACTGATTTATTACTCTTAGTTAAAAACTAATATTGTTTTGTAACCATAATCTTGTGAAAAGAAGGCACTACATGGTTGGTATACAATTGAGTAGTAGATACCAACTGGTAAGTAGTAGGTACTAGACATATCCATGATCTTTTGTTTTTTCCATCAAGGGAGAAATTAAAATGCTTGATTTACACTTTACAAATAGAATTTCACCGCACCTCAACCAGAAGGTTTCTCCACACAAAATGTTTAGCTATTTTTCAGCTAATATTGAAGAAATTTTAGCAGATTTTTCTGCAAAATTTTGTGCGTAAATTTTTAGATACCTATTTCAGTTCACATAAACATGTTTTGGCTAAAATTCTGCTAGAAAATTTAATTTTAACTATGTTTAGCCGTTTTCAGACATTTTTAGTGATTCTAGCTTATACTTTGTAATTTGAGCAATTTAACGTGCACAATAAGTGCTGGCCAATAAAGACATCCTTTCATTTGGAAAGCTTGATTTTTTGGCACAAGAACGGTTTTTGTTTAATATCATATCAGTTTGATAAGGACAGAACAGCTGTTAAGTGATAGCGCCAGCCATTGATACCAAAATTGTACTACTCTTGTGAGTTTTGTTTTATATTCCAATATGATTTCTATTATATAAATTCCACTTCTGTATTCACGTCAATTATTCTAATTTTTATCAAAATCTTTGGTAAATAAATGACAATTTGTGTTGGAGTGAAGAAAGGGATATGAGCCGTGTTGGCTGCAATTTTCCTGCTTCGATACTGGCGCTGCCTGGAGCCTGATCCAGTATTTGTGATGCTATCATTCTTTATCCATCTACCGGTTGAACAGCCGAAAATCCCCAAGCTCTCATCGTTAATTGTCAATTCATTATTTTACTCAAGTAGTTATAAAGGTGCATTTCAGGCCGGTCGATTGAAGTGCGGAAAAATTCAGGATTTTTCGCCCGCGCCCCCTTCTGGTTTCGTGGAACCAGGCTTTTATCTACCATGTGCCTGTTGCTTGGAATCAACCACGCTATCATACAGATACATTCATCAGTTGAATTGGTAGTGTAGTAAGAGCCAAGGTACGTGGTGTCCAAAATTTGTATTTATATTTAGTAATATAATTTAACATTATTGAGGTGGAAACTTAGGTAACTCTTTTCTATCGATTAATATAATTTTGTGGAGTAGTCACCCCGACCAGGCGCATTTAGTGCATAGATCAATCACGTGAGCAGTTGATTGTGACGTTGAACCACCTATCTCGCAACGATTCACTTTCTTCATCGAAACTCATAAAAGCGCTAAGCAATTGTGATGTATTTTGGATTCAGATGGAATAGATAGCTTCTTCATTCCATTCATAAATTCATTCGTTCTTCATCCCACGGAGTATGTCGAACATCTGAGGGGAGAAAAAGATCATGAAACGGTCTCTTGTCAGATTTTTTTCTTTCTTTTTTTTCTCTCTCCTTCGTATGTTCACCCCCAACTCATTTGATACCATTATGTAAAGAGATCTAACCCAGGTTGCACAACCAGAGGCAACTCCTTGACCTCTTGAGATGTGATGAAACGTAATCCTCGGCATTTCCTTGTAGGTTTCCGAAGACGCGGCAACTTTTTTTTTTTTTTTTCAAGTTGCCATGGAATTTGTACTAGTAATTTTTGCCACTCTGTAAAACTTGGAAATTTCCTGGAATTAGGATTTGAACCTTTATGGGTACAAGAATATACCTTTATCAATTTAGTTTGATCTGTTATCTGTAGTTATCATGAAATTTAAAGTTCCATGCATTTTGTTAATGTTACCTATACACCGACCTTCATGTTTTTCCAGGTATCAAACAATCACAGGTGCTCGAGATTGAGTCCCGACAGGGTTCTGATGCGGAAACGTCAGAATACACCCACAATTGAGTCTTGATTCAGAAAGGAAGCAAGGAAAGATGATAAACAGTGAAGAAAACAAACTAAACTTTCTAGTTGTTTGTCAGTGGCGAACACGATTATGTCTAACTATGAATTCTTCTGTTTGAAATAAGCAAATGAGAAGTGCGAACGAGCTTGAATTGGGAGTTTTGAAAATTCCTACAGCTCAGTACATTAAATTTGATTTTGGAGTATCGAGCTACATTTCAGCTATACAATTTTTACATTTTTCTAATCGTTGAAACTGTTGAATCATTTCTCGTTCTGAAGATGCTTCTAATTTGACTGCTAATTTTCTAAAACAATTTTTCCTAATTTTTTTAAATGTTGCTTCTACTACTGATTTATATTTTGTAGTAACTATGATTATTTATGTATGTGGCAAAAATAGAAGCAAAATTGTACGATGAAGAGCATACTATTCTTTCTCATGTTCACTCAAAATGAGGTTTTACGCCACAGGGAGTGAGATAAATCGATTCAGCGTCAGAAATTAAATGGAAAACTATATTGGTACCTCCCACGCCAATGTTCAAAAACATTTAAATGCTCCTTTTTAGACTCATTAAGTTATTTATGGTCATGAAGGAGGACTAATGAATTTGATTTATCTCATGAAAAACTTCTTCAAATGAACAAAGAATAAATTCTGTAAACAAAATGAAAATATTTATTCGGGTTAAATGTAATACTACAAAACGACCAGAGATCAGTCATATTTTACACAACTTTCACTCTTATTCAAGACACGAGGTAGGAAGTTGAAACTTAGGATCTTAACGTATCCAAAACAACCCTCCATAACAGCAGGCACAGCAGCAACCATGTTGACTGGATCCCATTTTATTCGCTTCTTAGACATCTGGAGAAATAAGTGCATAGATAAGTGATTATTTCCTTCTTCTTCTTCTTCTCTCTCTCTCTCAGCAAACTCCAGCTCCTTGATCGATCTCATACTTGTGAATGATATGAGTCTGGTAGCGAAATTCGGGCAAACTGTAGCTCCTGGACTTTCGAAACATGATTTCATTTACTGTAGGCTTAATTTTAAAATTCCGAAATCCAGGAAGCGAAAAATTCTTGTAAGAGATAGAAGAAATTTCGATGAAAAGGCATTTTTCAAGGAAGCGAATGAGCTGGATTGGAGCGCAGTGATAAATGAACCATCTGTTAATAAAAAAGTAGAGATATTTACCAAATTGCTGCTAGATTTATATGACAAACACTGTCCACTTGTTCAGATGAATCCCAAACATTCGCCAGCTCCTTGGATTACAATTGAAATTCGAAATATGATCAGTGAACGTGACAAAGCTTATAAGATTTGGAAATCATCAAAATCAAACGAAAATAAAAACATATACAAAAAGATCAGAAATAAAGTCAAACAACAAATGCGAAATTCTAAAATTAGGTATTTTCAGCAATTGTTTGGTGTGAATATGCCCCCAAAAGATTTTTGGAAAATTGTAAGAAGTTTTGGGGTGACTAATAGTAAGCATGAAGAAACCCCATCGCTACCAATAGAACTGGATGAATTAAATAATTTCTTCTGTAGAGAAGTAAATATGACTAACACCGATGAAATTATTCATAAATACAAAATAATAGGTGATTCACGGTTACAAAAATTTAAAATGTGTGCTATCACTGATGAAATAGTAAGGAAACATTTATTTGCCGTAAAATCCGATTCAGTAGGAGCAGATGGAATTCCAGTCAATATTCTCCAAATTTTAGCTGATGTAATTGTACCTGTTCTCTGTAACATATATCAATGTTCTATTACCAATGGTATATATCCTGAACTTTGGAAGAAAGCATTGGTAGTGCCCCTAAAGAAAGTTGACCAACCGAAGTACTGTGCTGATTTCAGAGGAATCAATCTGTTGTGCGCAGGAGGTAAAATTTTAGATAGGATTGTACATTATGAATTTAATCTATATATATGTGAAAATAATTTTCTAGATTCTAAACAATCGGGATATAGAGTAGGACACAGTACAGAAACTGCACTAGTAGGAGAATTAGACGATGTTCGTAAGGCAATGGATGAAAAAATGGTAACTGTTTTAACAATGATAGATTTCTCCCGAGCATACGATACGGTGAATCATAATATTCTTGTGGCAGTGTTGGAATCCTATGGAGTGATAGGTAAAGAACTAGATTGGTTTAGATCGTACCTATACAATCGAGAACAATGCACCAAAGGGCCAGATGGTTCGAAATCGAGTTGGCATGCCAATGTTTCAGGTACTCCTCAAGGTTCTATTCTCTCGGCTACATTGTTTTCCCTTTTTATCAATTCGATTCCTAATGTTCTTACATATTGTGAACATATGAGTTATGCAGACGATTTTCAAATATATTTATCGTGTAAAATTAAAGACCTAGAAACATGCATTGAAAAAATTAATTACGATCTGGAACAAATTGTAGAGTGGTGCAACGTACATGGCATGCAGATCAATCCTCTTAAGAGCAAAGGTATGATTCTGGGGTACAGCAAACTTCTAATCAATATCGAGTATGATAGAATTCCGAAATTGGTAATTGAAGGGATAACTATCAATTATGAACGAGAGGTAAAGAACCTAGGAGTTTTTATTCAAGATACGCTGACGTGGGAATCTCAAATCACATCAATGAGTAATAGGATATTTAAAGGGATTTACCAACTAAGGAGGATGGCGATTGATTTTCCACAGTTCGTACGTCTGAATTTAGTGCAAACACTTTTGATGCCAGTGTTGGATTATGCAATTTTGGCATATTGCGATTTGAATGGAGAATTGACGAATAGGATACAGGTAGCACAAAATGCAGCCATTAGGTTTATTTTAAGGTTACCAATAGATGAACATATCACTCCTTACTACAAAAAACTGGGAATATTGAAATTCGCAGAAAAGAAAAAACTAGCGTTGGCAGTGATGATGTTCAAGCTACTTAAATTTAAAACACCTACCTACCTATATAATAAAATAAATTTTATGTCCAATGTCCATGACAAGCCTACTAGACATGCAGATACCCTGATACAAGTTCCAAAGCATCGAACTACGATGTATAATAAAGCTTTTATTGTTCAAGGCATTAGAATCTTTAATGAAAATTCGAGTATTTTCAATTTAGAACAAACAGTGAATCAGTTTAAAAGTGAATATAAGAGAAAGTTATTGGAAACATATGACGAATTGTAAATGAGAGAAGAACAAGGAAATTGGAAAATTAAATTAAATCAATTGGTAATATAATAATTAGGTTGATAAAGTGTAAATTTTGTAAATATTTATTATAGTAGAAGAAAATTGGGCAGTAATTTAAGAGTGATTATAGTGCAAAGGACAGCAACAAATGCAGAACTTTATTAACGAAAACTAAAGTATGAAAGCGATTAGAAGTGTAATTTTGTATTTTATTATGTTAGATTTTTTTTTTTTTTTTTGTTTTTTAAATTAACAATATTCGAGGTATGTTAAACACTATGTTCGCCAGGGGAGATGGAAGAGAGGGCCTCATGGCCCTAATCTCTCTCTGGTTATGTAAATAAAACGATCAATCAATCAATCAATCTCTCTCTCTCTCTCTCTCTCTCTCTCTCTCTCTCTCTCTCTCTCTCTCTCTCTCTCTCTCTCTCTCTCTCTCTCTCTCTCTCTCTCTCTCTCTCTCTCTCTCACTCTCTCTCTCCCCCACTCATTTTAATCCCTTCACCGACTGCAAATTTGAAACTTTCAAGGCTGCATAACTGGACTGAAATCTGGATTGAACAAAACTTAAAAACTGTTACGGAAGTCAGATAACTATAGTATAAATATTACGATTTATCTCTAATACCCCTACATTCACCCCCTTCAATCATGAAATTTAAAACTCCAGACTCATTTCCAAAACTAGGCCAAATTCATACTCGTAGATGAACTAAAAATGAATCAGAAAAATCGGACGAGGATAGTTGAAACATCATGATTTATCTATACTACTCCCTCCATTGATGAAATTTCAAAATCCTGACAGTTTCTAAAATTATATCGATTTCATAATGGAACGAAACAAGAACCACGAAAATCGGTCGAGATTCGTGGCGGTGACAGCGATTGAAAAAATTGGTAATTATCCCCTCCACAACCACCTCGACAGCAAATTTTGGAATCCCAAGGCCTGTTGCACAACTTGACTGAAAATGGAATTGAACAAAATAAGAATCACGAAAATCGGTTAAAAATTGTAGCCTAGGCCAAATTTGACAAAATTGCTCGAAAAAACACGTTTTTTCTGCTTTACCCCTCCATTCTCCCTCTTCCGTCTTCAAATTCCAAATTTCCGAGGGTTGATGCACAACTAGACTAAAATTTGCTTCTAACAAAGAAAGAATCTCGAAAATTAGCTGAGATTTGTAGCCTGGGCTACGTTAACAACATTTGTCACACACACACACATCCACCTAGGGCTTTTTTTTTTTTTTACGGATTCGGTCTTAGAATGGTTTGACACGGTTTTGTTTGTGGTTATTTTTTTTCTCATGCTTAGTTTGCCCCATACCACCTGGATTAATCCCAATAGATTGACCCTCTTTTGACGAAGCCTAGCTTCAGAGGGACGTTCTAGAAACCGATTATTCAAATCAGGACCATAAAATGGCACCTATAAAATCCCTACTTCTATTTGAAGCTGCAATGAATACATATTTAAGGTAGACTGGTAACATGAAGAACGCGGTGTGGTATTGTAGGGAGCTCCCCATAATGGGAACAGTCACACCTTCAAAAGTTGAGTTATAGATCTTCCCCATACGTGAAAAAAACTAAAAAATGACTGCATGATAGATGATAAAAAGAGCGTTACCCTAAAATCAACAATGCCATAAGTACGATCAACCGAAGTGAGTGAAATACCACGGCAACGGAGCAGCGTCCAGGTGTGGAATCTTTGTCTTGGCGACACATTCGACTTGACGTTGGGCACACAACATCAGCCGAATTGTAACTAGGTACGTTCCCCCATAGTCTTTTCGCGCAAATAGGTTCCGTTGAATGAATTGGCGGCTCAATTTTAATTCGGACAGCAGACATGTCTGCTGCTAAAACATAGATTAGATGGACAAATAGATCAGATTGATTTGTGTAGGTTGTTTGGTGGTCTGGGTGTTTGCAAGCTCGCATCTCAAAAATACATAACATCGTGTAGTCAATCCCCTAGTAAAATACAGATAAGTTGGACGAATAGTTCAAAATGATGTTTTAAAGTATGATTTAAAACATGTATAATAATAATAACGTTTAGAATAATGTTCCGGAGTTTGAATTCGAATGCGAAGAAATCTGAGTTTGGGATCGGATTCGCGACCCTCGACTAAGGTGTCTGATTCGCTATCCACTATTCTCCGTAGAACGTTGAAAATTTGTAGGGGGAGACTCTTTAGGTTAACAAGAGACGAATGAACTTACAGTCTCCATTCTGATCAGCTGAGTGTGGTAAAAATTATGTCGTCTATCTGATTACAACGAAATTTGATAGGGAGCATCTATAGGACATCATGGGACGAATGAAATGACGGGATTCACTCAGAGCTCCAGCTGACTGATTCGAAAAATTGGTTCTGCTTACGCAAACTGCGTGAGTATTTTTTTCTGTATCCCCTCCTGTCAAAAATTAAGCATTTTTGGCATGTTACAGATGTCAGATTCCTCCTCAAAAAAGATGGGTCAGAAAAATGGGAATTTCGAGATGAAAACGAAGAGAAATGAGTTGGTTCCAAATTTTGATGATTATAAAATAGAAAAATTGTGTTCTGCTCAATGGATTTTTTTAAATTGCTTATTGGCTGAATTTTGGTCAATGGTTTTTGCCTAACGCCACCTACTTTTTTGATTTGCGTACTCGTTGGATACAAACTGCCTCCCTGACTGATTGGGAGAATACATTAGTTCAAAAGCTGTTCGAAAACGCTCTAGGAAGAGTTCAACTATTCATTATTGATCTCATAGTACCGGAGCATTTTTTTCTTTTTTTTTTACCTTTATATTTATAGTCAATTGCCTATAGTTTGTATGAATTATTTTGAGTGTTTACTGTTACTCAAAGAGCATAATATCACTAAGATAAATACGATATATATAGTGATGATGAAAAACAATAATGCTGATAGTTGTCTGTTTGTCTGAAGACAATTTTCACCCACCAATATTGCCTGAATCTAATATATAGTCCATAATGTTTTATTCACTTTAATAATACAAAATATTTAAAGCCTCATAACCATGGGTCAGATGATAGAATATCGAAGCATATAAATTGATCTCTGACGCGGTAAAATTGAGTAGTCACCAGGCGATGCCTGCCTAAGATGAAACTCATCCTATGAGAAATCGATACGGAACTGTTGTGGCTAACTTATCAGACGAGGCTAACTTTCGAATTTCATGCCCGCCGATCTGAGCTTTTTCGAACAAATTTTTCAGCTTTCTCTACGAAGGCTGCCCTCGTCCATTGACCCCAAGCCGGCTGATTAGCCCCGGTGTCAACGAAACATCTGTTCTGAGTGACCTTTCAAGTGAGGGAGGGGATAGTTCCGGACCGGTCCTATAATCGAAAGAATATTTTCTCTTAATGAAGCCTCAAAATAGATGCAAACTCCGTTCATACAAAAATATAGTTAATTGAACGTGTAATTGAAGAAGGCGACATTCTATCACCCGACCCTCGCAAAATTGTGTTAAGTGAATTGGTTACAAAATCGAGTTACACCGGGTATTTTCTAACGCTAACAACAATCATCACCGCGCTTGCATGCGTTTGTTCACTTGCTTACTTATCACCCCCACCTTGATCATTCACCACGGTTTAGTAAATCCTACATTTAAGAAAATTTTTATCAATTCCTAATCGAAACAGTAGAATTGAAAAATGTGAAAATCAGTATTTCATAGATCTAAATACAGCCTTTTTTTCGATGATAGATATGATTCTAAAGATTCGAATGAAACCACCAAGAAAGAAAACACCGTTGACATGAGGGTAAATGAGAACACAATAACAAGTGTTATCATAGCGAAAATCCTATAACAAACTACGACGATGGAACAAGGTAGTGATGTTACAATGTCTATATGTGACCGTGCAAGGAAAATGAGAGCTTAACTTGCCATTGAAAAAAATCGATTTTTAGGTGAAAAATGCCCATAGTTGACCGAATGTTTCAGTTCGGCTGCGTGTTCTGAAATTTCCTTAGAGATCTCTTCAAACGGCTGTTCCCAGTGTTTTATTCAGGACATAGTCGGCCACAATGATTAAAATTTAAGTGCCTAACTTAATGTTATCCGTAAGTTTTTTCCATCACATCTCCTTGTTAGCATGCTTGCTGGGACAACAGATTTGTCATCTTCCTTGTTTCTCATACATTGAACTTTCACTCATTTCACTTGAGTCAGTTCGCCCAATCCGAATGAAAACACTTCAGGAACGTCGACCTAAATCCCCAGACCGCACCCATAAACGTGTAGTGGAAAGGTTAACCTAAAACAACTTATCTTGATTCTTGGTCTGATGGTCTGCCTCCTGTTTTTGCTCGGCTTTCTGCCGAAAGCCATTCCCCAGATTCCATCATAAAACGGTTACCTATGATACGGAATCCAGATGGACCCGATCACGAAGTTGAGTCAGAGCCCAGGATCGGATGTAAATTGTTGTTTTCTCCCATCATCATCGAGCAGCGTCAATGACCGCAAGATTAAACTTAGCAAAACCTGTTCTTCAAGAAAGTTGCATATATGGAGATGTTAGTTTATTTCAATAATCCAATAAAGATGATCAACTAATTGAGAAAGAGGAATTTCGCACAACCGATGCCAGTAACAAAGCCATACACTCAATAAATTACAAACTCATACAACTTATTTAAATCTAAATAAATTAAATCTAAATATTCTACAATTAGCAAGCTGATCACAGTCATTATAAATTAATATCTAAAAAGCTAACTCGAGTACTTTTACAAAATTCCTCGGTTACTGCCATGAAATTAACAATGGCTACAAGATAAAAAACTATTTAACAGTGAATAAGTGGGATACATCGTCCCACTAGTCAACCAAATTATTGGTTTATTTTTTATTGCTTGAAAAATTGATTACTTACTGATTAAAAATGGTACATTTCATTTTGAAAAAATCACTAGTGTGGTAGAGTTCTTGTTCAATGATGTTCACGTTTATAGTTCACATTCATGTTGTTCACATCTTATAGTGCGCTTGAAATGATTCAAAGAAAGCTCATTAGTCTCTTCATTAGGTAGATTAAACACAGGGCATCCCATTTGGTAGGGGTTGAAAATCATTGAAGAATTAAGTCTAACTGGCGGGGGACGGAGGCTTAGCGAGGTCTGAGGAAATGGTAGTGATTAGACGGGCCCGCGGAAAAAACGTTCAGATTAATTTTCACAAGCAACAAACAATCAAGCCTTAGGAAGTGTCAGAATCCTTAGTTCTATAAAAATGTTCAGAAAAACTTTTATTCCATCCAAGCTTGAGGACAGTACGGATGGTTATTTTCTGTAGTTTGAAAATGTCCGTCACAACACCACACAGTAAGAAATTCGGTTTGCGAAACATGCGTGATACACCATAAGCAGTACCTCGGGGGACACACAGTAAGCGAGTCGGCGAAGAAGAAAATTGCAGGATGCAAGCTTTGAAGAAAGCGTGTCAATATAGCTGAGCCAGGACAACTCATTATCCACTGAAACTCCCAACACGTTCACAGAGTCGTCGAGGCGAGCATTTAGTTTGAATGCCAACTTTTGCGTTCTGGTATTGTTCAGAATCAAAGCATTGGGAGCACACCGTCTCAACATAACGAGATGGGTTACATCCCTAACCATAACGAAGCTTATTCCAGACAAGTCGGAAGAGGGGAAGAAGTCAAAAAACAGACCACGGAGTAAACCTCCTCAACAATCACCGGCTCTAAAAAAACTCATCGCAGAAATGCGAAGCATTACCCATGAAGCCACTAGTCACCATTAGAATCCCCTAGCCGATTGAGATGGAATATCTCCGAAAAGTTCCAATCATGCAGCATGATCGTATGAGCGAATTTTCGTGAATGATCGTGTATGGTATAATGTTGAATTGCTTAGAAGTTTGAGCTTTTTGAGTGCAAGGAAATTGTTAACTACTGATTTTATGGCAAAAACCGTATTTTAAATATTGATCTACAATTCAGAGGTTTTGAATTTTAGCTTTTTTTGTAGTTTTTATAGATTTTTTAGCAAATTTCAATAACATTTAAGAACATTTTTCAGCGTAATTTTGTACATAAATTTTTGAATGTTCTATTCTACAACATATATCATATATTATTTCAGCAATATTCTGCCAAAAAAAATCACGGATTTTTAGCATTTTTTGCCAATTTTAGAGATTTTTTCAGCACATTTTTGAAATTTGACCAATTTAATGTGCTCAAAAAGTGGTGGCCAACAAATGCATCCTATCGTTTGGAAAGCTTGATTTTTTGGCGCAAGAACAGAATTTTCATCTCAATCCTAAGAAGAGTTATCGTCTGAAATGACACATACGTGTATAAATATATACATAAATGAATAAATGAATATATATATATATATATATATATATATATATATATATATATATATATATATATATATATATATATATATACCTATATATATAGTTTTCATGAAGGATGAAAACACTCGCGTGTAATAGTATTTTGAGGTGTTACAGATGGTCGGAAAATATAGGAAACAGATAAATATAACTTACAAAATTGAGAATATTTCGCCGTATCGGTGTCGACAGCTCGAGCATTTTTTGAGCACATTACATTGGCCAAACTTCAAAAAAAGTGCTGAAAATATCACTAAAAGTAGCGAAAACGGGTACAAATCGTGAAATTTATATTTTTCAGCGGAATATTGCTCAAATAAAGTTTAATAACTGTAAAATAGAACATTAAAAAATTTATTTGCAAAATCGTGCTGAAAAATGTACTAAAATTTAATAAAAAGTGGCAAATATGCTACAAAACTGCAATAAAGTTAAAAATCCAAAATCGTCTTCTTTCTTTTTTTTTTTTTTTGAATTGCAGAATATTATTTAGAACGAGTTTTTTGCCATTAAATTGGTAGTTAACATTTTCTTTTCCCTCAATGTACTTAATTTCCAAAGCAATGTAACAAAATATAGTACGATAATTTACGAATTTAACCTAATAATTCTACCTGCTGAAAATTATTTGTTTGCCGAATAATCAAAAGGTTCAATGAATCTCGTCGAGACTCTGGACGTTGTTGATTACCTACTTAAGGGAACTAATGACGAACTAATAATGAATATTTAATTTGTTGATTGGCCAGAAATTCGCGCTCGAACGCCTACGGAGAAACGTCAAGAAAAGGTAGAAATCATCACTTCTAATGCAAACAAATCAACTTTTGAGCATGATTCGATGGGTATCAAAGCTCCAATCAGGAATGAGAAAAAAGGCTAGAGGAAAATCGCCCAATGCAAGATTTGACTGTTGATATGATTCAAGGGCAACACGACTTTCCAACGCTGAAATCGAAAAGCCACGCGAACCAGATCCATTCAACACCACCTGAAATTGACCTCCGAAAAATGGTGAATACAGTGGCGGCCGGTGGTCTGCAAAAGGAGTGGGGCACAATAATATTTACCTATTTGACAGTCAAGAAGAGCATTGAGGTTTTTCTTCCATTAGTTTTGTTTTCAGTGTGAATTAACTTTGACCTAAACACAAGATACATAAATCCCACTTGGGTCATGTCATGCCTTGGGCAACTGTTATGAAAGTATATGGCTACTAAATAATAATCAATCATTATCATTAAATATTATTGATAAACTAAATATAAATTAATTAGATAAATAAATTAAATTAAAAATACTATCTTATAGGTACCTACTTACTAAGTATCTAAAAATTTTAGAATGGACTATATTATTATTAAAAGTACTAAAAATTATCAAGGCTTCAATTCGAATCATCAACTCAACAGCTTCCTAGAGTGTAAAACATAGAAATTATCTTTAAGAGCCACTGATCTGATCCGGACCCTAGGCATCGTCAAGTAAATGTCCTAAAGAGGCTACATACGAAATTACAGCTTCCTAGAGTGTAAAGCATAGAAATTAACTATTAAAATGATTTAACCACCGCTTCACAAATCAAACCGTTCTCGCAATATTTGGATCACCTGCTATGAATCAAATCATCGAAACACCAGCTCAATGAAATCATCAGAAATTAACAAGCGGTGGCAATCATGTTCACAATATCAATTATTGAATGTACACAATTATTCAAAAACCTTGCTCATAACTCAGCTTGTTGGCCACGCACTTCGCAGTAGTTAACATAATATGGTTGGATAAATCGAGAGCTTTCGAACGAATGGTCGACGAATTTTGTGGGTCGAAAAACGACGAAGTACCATTTCCCTAGCAACGACTCGGTTGTAAGCGGAAATCATCAAAATATTTTTGTGAGCAATTTTCCGTAACGTTTTTTTAGTTTATGTGCCATAGCAAAGACATAAAGAAACTAGTTGATTGTTCTCTACCCAATACAGTGAGTCTATTTTATTTATTGGTATCGCGTGAGCAAGTTTTCGTGACGATTTTTCAGTTAATGTGCCAAAGCAAAGACATGAAAATGTCAAAAATGTCAAAATCAGTACCTGACTAAACTTCAACTTACATAAATCCGTCGATGAAAGTCGTCCTTAGGTGTGAATTATATTCAAAGTGATTGTTGATTTTTCTTCATTCCCCACAAGGGATGCCAAAATTTATTTTTAACTATCATTCGTAACTACCGACGGAGCTGGTTATGTAGCTCTACACATAGAACAACGCACTCCAACTCGACCGACAATACAAAGAACTTTATTACAAAAGATGTATTCAACAACTTAGGACTGAATAAAAATAGGCATGGCATGGAGTGACGAGAAGGAATCAGTGTGGCTAATGGAATAAACCGAAACTCCTCTAGTGGAAGCCACTCATAACGTAAATTTCATTCTACGGTCTTTAGAAAAGTTGGAAACCCTGTCTGGGGCAAAGCCCCCAAAATCATGAGAAATATCCCGTTATGACCTCTTTTTCCCGTTCCTTGCCCTTTATTTCCCGTTTCTTGCCCTTTATTTCCCCTTTTTTTCCCCTTCACAGTCTAACCTGAATCTACGAAATTTCTCTCTTGATAGAGTGATATCATCGCAATCTACGTACTTTTTCGCTGGTAGATGGATCTTAAACCTCCTTGGATGGAGCGTAAACCTATTACTTCTAGCATCCACCTTGGAGCCACAGCATGGAGCTGTTTGTAAAGTCTTCATTCCAGTTTGTTACTTTTTTCCAAAATGTACTGGGGCAATGTCCCGATGCCCCCCCTCACGGGCCGCCCCTGGGTGAATAATAATGAAAACACTTTGAAAGAAGGGAGTTTTATTGTTTCCTACAATCGAAACTTTATGATCTGATGAATGCTTTTTAGTTGAACGATAAGACCCATAAATAGAAAAAGAGACATTTAACCTAAGTGGAAGAAAGATCCTTGACTGCGAACTTAGATTAATGTACCTTGATCTCACCTATATATTTAATGCCTTCCAATGATTGAGAACAAATGCAGCCTAATTAATATTAAAGATCAATAAAACAGTCTTTTTTACGGTTTTAAAATTGTTTCTGCAACCATCTTTTATTTGTCCGCCTTTGGTGCAGTGAATGTCCGCTACTCCAACATTTCAAAATTTTGGTGTCCACTATTAGTGAATCATGGCCTAATAAAAAAAAAGTTGAAATTTGAGCTGGTAATGATAGATTTTATGACTATTCAACATTTTTAACCGTTATGACAACTATGAAAGAATAAGAAAACTCTCCCAGAAAAAGTTTTTCATTTAAAAAAACAAGTAAGATCCCAAAATTACTCCAGGAGTCCTAAACATGTCCGCTATTGGGGCTTTTTCCTTATTAACACAGCCCTTTTGTGCACATGAGATCATGAGATACAGCAGCAAACAACACATGAACAAAACATGTGTCATTTATTCATACAACTATATATATATATATATATATATATATATATATATATATATATATATATATATATATAAATATATATGAATATATATATATATATATATATATATATATATATATATATATATATATAAGTTATATATATATATATATATACGTCAAATCATTCACTATCACTATCATTTTGAAATATCAACTTCCTTTATTCAACTTTCTGTAGGTACTCCAGGACAATAAAATGAGAGAGTGCAGTTATGGTTTTGAAAATCGAGTTTTCAGAATTGCATGTACTCAGATCTTGGCGAAATTCACAGCAAGGAACTGCATATTTCCCAGTCCATAGAAAGCGTGCAATAGATAAAATTTAATGAAAACAGTAGACTCCTAGTCAGTTACAGGTATGCATTCCTTTATTCCAAAAGTTTCAACTCACCAGGAGCTTCACCATCATAAGAGAAGGAAGGTATCAGTAAGGTCTGTGCGTCTACAACTACGATGTTGTCAGATGTGACTTTGTGAACTCCCTTGAGGGATCCAATTTTCTGAGGCTTCGGATAGTCTAGCCCCCGAGGAATCTGAATGTCGCCAAAATTAACCTGGAAGGAAAAACGTAGTTAGTAAGGCAGCGGGGTATAGATTCGATCGTTGAATTTACACGAGTGAACAACATTCTCCACACAAGATTGCTACACCTAGGTATGGCTTGTTATGAATGACACATCGTCCAAGCGTCGTCGTCCCCCTCCCCTCTTTTGAAACAAAGGGTGTCGTTTATGGGGAGCACAAATCATATACCTGTTTGCTCATATTCCTGTGAAGGAGGTACAAGCAGCTATAGCAAATTATTCTAAGGCTCCGGTTGAGACGGTCTTTCATGTATGAGTTCTTTAAGGGGTTACTAGGGGAGTAATGGGAGACATTTTAACTGATATTGTTCAATCAAATTCTGACCAATAAAGAAATTTTCTAAAGACTGGTCAGTCGTTTAAGTGAATTAGGTATATCGTAAATTCGTGAAATTGAGAACTTTCAGAATAAAGGAATCGTTAACAACCAACTGAGGGGAAAAAAACTTGTTTCAAATAATATTCTGCGATTCAAAAAAGATTAGTGGTGTTTAGCTTATTTATTGCAGTATTTATCGATTTTTTCCACGCTTTTGTTGAATTGCAAATGTTCCGAACTATACTTCACTTGTTTCAACTATTGAACGTATTACCAAGATGTTTAACCAACTTCTTTTATTATAAAACAAACAAAGAATCCCTATTTACGAGTATTATGGAACTGTCGTGTTTCTCTTGTCCTGAAATCTTCATTTCTCAGCAAACACATTTTGTTAAGCTTAGGATAACTCCTTCAGGCATTTCTATACAAATCGTAACTGAATCTATTTTGCATGATGCCACAGCATTTATTTATTTATTTACGGGCTAGTTAGCCCAATATACAATAAGGAAGCTTACACAGAAAATGCAGACATATTTAAAAAATACAGACAACGAGAGAAAGTAAATTTTACAGAGTTAAAAGTGTTAGAAACAAAAATTAAATCAATGCACAAAAGATAATAATAGTAGGTACCTTTTACTAGGTCGAAAATTTAGGAAAATAAGAAATTGTGTGGTTCTTAAAAACAGAAAAACTATTGAAAAATAAATCGAGGCAATTATTTTCAGCTGCTATTAAATTATAATGTCTAGCCATGCGATAGAGGGGGTTATTGAACAAATAATTATACGGGACAAAAGGGACGGAAAATGAATCATTACTTCTTGTAGGATGGATCGGCGTACGAAAATCAAAATAAGATAAAATCTGGGGGCATTTGAAGGGTTCCTGGGTTCTAAGAAGGATTGCATGTGTTACGCAATGCAAACTGCATAATTGCTGTGACGCAAACCACAAAGATTTATGTTCAGGCTAGATAGGTAAATTTTTCATGTCTCAACTTCAAATTTTATTAAACTTTTTGCGTAAAAACCGCCATATTTTGATAATATCGCAGGCTACATGCATAAGAATTTATTTCATGAGAATATATAAGAATTCAATTGCAGAGTTTATTGCATAAGAATATATTTCATTTTTTTAAATTATTATTATTATTTTTTACACATGATTCCCGAAACAAACGAAGGTAAGCTTTATTTTGTTGCCCATATTTCATTCTTAGTGGGCCCTATTAATTTTCATCAATGATAGGTAGAATAAGAAAATGAAAGGCTTGAGACATGAATTGAAGAGTGTTGTGCTCGACTCACCTGGAAATCTTCACACCAAATTGAGAACCATTTGATGTTGTGAAGCGTCTTTCCCTCGGGAAGAGTTAGAGTTATGTGTTTCTTATTATATTTCTTCAGAGCTCCATTCCTAAAAAAAAAGGTAAATGTCATTATACGTAATGAGTTGTTTACATCTTGGTAACCTATTATATGCAAATCAACACATACATACCCAAGTATTTGTTTCACATACGCGGAAATCTCATGATAAATCAAAACCATCATCACAAAGCAGAACAAAATCATATTTTTGACATTTTACAGTATGCATACAAAAAACGAAAGTATCGTCAACTTTTCGAAAAGCAGGAAAAAGCGATCTGTACCTCAGTCATGAAGACACCTCAATATATAAAAATTAATAAATAAAACACGCAATTGAATGTTTTGGAAGATACTGATATTACTACGATACTATATTTGAAATTATCATCCATTTGTGCACAATAATCTCTTTTTTTTCCCTTTTTTTTATTTTCGCCCGAGCGCGTGCGCGCGCGTGTGTGTACCTATTTATTTAGTGAAAGTAGGCTTTTGAGGTAGGCTCCAAATTCCAAGAATAGTTTACACTGGGATTAAGTTATCCCAAATTTGCATTATCGCTCCATGATTTTGATTAGCTCTTGTCCTCTTCTTTCCCACACAGCGCTGAACCGTTAGAATATCTTTCTGACAATGGAGTCTTCCATGAAGCTAGTTCATCGTATTATCTCCTTTTGTTAATGGCATGTCTCGTTCAATCACTCATGCTTCCTTCCTTCAAGACCTTTACTCTGAAGGCTAGTGTCAGAACTTTTTAAATAGTTGAAGAGAGCGGAAATTAATGTAAAGCCTCACATCAAACTTATCAAGATTTCGTGGTAAAACAATGAACTCGTATTCGAATTGAACCTAAGATGCTAAGTATTTGTGTTATTTGGGACTAAATTTCATCACTGGTTCTTCTGGAATGGCTGATACTTTGGGACCAGTGTAACTAGCAAATCAAATCTCATTACAGGAAGTTTTTGTTCACAAATTTGTCTTAAGCTTGGTGTGAGGCTTCACACAAACCTCCAAGCGTTTTTACTGAGGAACAAGACAAATATCCTTCATTTAAAGAAATTAATATAATCGCGTAAACATTGACACACCGAAAAAAATGGAAAATCCCTTCAAACGTCTCTTTTTCCACATCACCCATTTGAACCGAGAGATTTCACGAAAAGCCTCACCTTTTTTAATCGTAAAAGATAATTCCACAGCTTTTTAGCAAAGTTACTTAGGTAGAGGTATTGCGGTGAAAAGATGCAGTACTTCAACTTCACTCAACAACGTTGATAGTGTCTCAAAGAAGTTCTCGATAAAATCAACTTTCACTATGGGACGTGGGGAACAACCATGACCAATATCTATTATAGAACATCTCTAAAAAGATGCTATAATATAAATACCCAATTGAACAAATCTATCCCACACCCAGTTACTAATTACCCCCTCCCCTCCGAAACACACACACTCACAGACCAAACACACACACTCAACACTTCTTTAAGGGGACATCATCAGTGACCTTAAAAAATCAGCAGAAAATTTGGAACACATTCCGTATGACGTAATGGCCTCGAAGCCTTCAAAATTTACAAACAATGGTCAAGCTCCCAAACCTCAACACCGAGCCAATACCACCCCCGCAACCAGAAGAATTCCAGTTCCGGGAAATCTCCAACGCCAAGTCCAGCGATACTGAGATTCCACAAAGAAAATGAAGGGCACTTACCAACCTCATTATTTCAAGCAAAAACGTATTTGCTCATAGGTGGGTAACAATCATACATTAACACGTCTCCTCTTTTAATTCATCTCTTCTCCTTTCTCCTCTCCATTATTTCTTTCAGAAGAAAATCTGGGCCCTCTCACAACGGTCAAGCCGTTCCACCCCCAGTTCCAATACCCTCTTTACGTGGCTGAAGATACGTAGATAATTCTTTAAAAAAAAACCGTTGTCTGCCATATGCCGCAAATGGCTAAAAAATGTGAAAAATTTATGGAATTATTCACTAGCGTTATTATTTTTAGCTTTGTGGGATATATTTCATCAGTAAAACGTCGAAATTGGTCATTTAGGAAACGGGGAAATGATGCTTGGAAGACTAACGGAAGGATTATATTGAAATTACTCGGGAATGCTCAATTTAATTTCTCCCACCATTACTCCGAATTTAAGCGAGATAGGACAACGGGGGCGTGAGAAAATTATGCTTGATGGAATTTACGTTTGCGAATGTGCGTAGTGAGGTATTAATATGAGAAAAACGAAACTGATAGGGCCTATCTAGTCACCAGCATATTCTATAAACATTTCATAAAAATCCGTTGAAAATAGTGGAAATTAAGCTTGTTACAAGGGTTTGCGGACTTACGACAGATCAACAACTTTTTTTTTTTTCAATTTTTTTTAAACTCCCCTCAAAGGCGGAGGGAGCACACCATTACAGTACAAAATAATTTAAAAAATAATAAAAAATAAATGAACGAAATGGGGAGAACGCCCAGGTTTACCGAACGCCGGCCTTTGGTCCTTGAGATCAAGGAAGCTAAAGATGGAGGAGGGAGAGTGGCATGAAAGGTTGCGGATGATCAAGGTTAAGTAAGAACCCCTCAGGACGCGGATGGTGATACCACGGAGCACTCCTGCCGAGAAGCCCAGCTCGAATAACTCTGCGGCACTTTTCCCACACCACACCCCACGCCATGACTAGGTTGTGGCCCTGACCTAGATATCATTGGTTGCCACTCCTTTCAGCTCAGATATCACTTGTCTAAGATCATTTCTATCATATTCACATATCATGGCCCACCAGGTCTGCTCCATGTCCACACTGCCACTGACACCGAGGACATCCAGGAATATGACACACCCATCGGGCTTGATGTCAAAAATATATGGCTTATTGCCCCGGTCACTTAGTAGGTGATATAATCTCTCCCTTTTGACATCCCAACTGCAATCTGCATGGCAACCACTCAGTGACATAGAATGTGGCCTCTGTGAGTACGGGGACAGTGCTGCACCACATGATTGAATTCTCATTCTGTTGTAGCCACCCGGATGGCATGAAGAAGGTGATAGTCGCGTGCCCCAATGCCCTCTCAAGCCCATTTTACCTGGGAAGAAATGGAGGATTCAGAGCACTGTTGGAGTTGTTCACCATCTAATGACTCATACAGAGCAGCAGCAAACTTAGTAGATGTGCTAAGTTTAGGAGCAGTTGGTGTTGCTCTGTCACACCAAAACAATTGCTGCCTTACAAAGTCAGGGTTAGCACCGGTAAGGGCGATTTCCCAGCTTGAGCCCCCCCCTAAGGGCAAGCAGACACTGGCAGCATAAGGTTGGGGTGCCAGCCAAAAGAGAGACAATACCGAGCCCACTGCCCTTGACTGGTTCGTGGATGTAAGCACTCGGGACACCAGGTGGGAAGCCTAGCCAAGAGCAAACAGGAGAAAACTTCACAATCTAACTCAAGGAGCCTCTCCGCAGTGAGCCTGCCAAAGACTAAGTCATAGGTGAGCATTGGCAGTGGGTACCTGCGAAGGAAGCGCAGCTTCTGCTGCGGTTTCCATCCTGAGCCTTGGTGACATGAGCTAAGGCTCCAACTAGGTACACACAGTTTGTGGCTTTAGTGGCTTCACCCATGAAGTCAAACCCCAGGTACCACCAGACCTCCAACATGGACCAGGCCATTATCAGTGTCTTATTCAGTGTCTATTCTAAGACAAAGTACTCCTGATTCACAACCCTTACATTATGCTGGTGGCCTGACGAGACTGACCCACACGTACAAGGGTTGACCACGAAACCACACCTGGGCTGCTAGCAAAGGCATTGTGGGTAATCTGCAAGCCCTCAGGGGTTTCAGCCAGCAGGATGACATCATCAGCGAAAGCCAATGCACCTACTCACACCCCAGGGTCGAGATCAAACCCTATTTCATCTGGTAGCTTACCCAAGGCTGTATCTACGGCCAGGTTGAAGGATTGCGGCGACACTGACAGTCAGCCTACCCCAGCGACACCACATGGACACACACACACACACAGAGAAAGGCATGGAATGAAAACATCCCCCGACATCTAGCCACCTGCCTCGAGGACCTCACGTCTTTGTGGTACTGACAGGCCACATACTCAATTGAACGAGCAGGGCCCCTGACACCACAAAGGTAATCGGTCAGGGCAAAATGGCTTACGGTGTCAAATGTCTTGGTGACGTCAGGAGTATCAAAATGGAGCCGTTTCCTGATTCGGGCTAACAAAATTACAGTTTGGAGAACTGTTAGGATCTCGGCTGTGTCATCCTAACTACTGACAGGAAGGAGGAAAACTACTGACAGTATAGAAATCGGAGGTAGCCTCCAGGTCCACTTCCTCCTCTCATTTGTATGAAGATGGTCCGGGGCATGTCCGGGGGAGCTGGATGGCGGGCTGCTGCCTCACGCCTTTGGGAGATGTGGGAGAGGCCTCATGGCTATTTGCTAGGATTGCGTCCTGTACATGGTGCTTGTAGTGGGGCCTCAGGCAAAGAGATTGAATGGCAGAAAGTGTGCGCATTGGAAATCGGGCTTGTCAGAAAATATTAATATTTCGTACCCCACTTCACACAGCCTCAGCCTCCTTTGCTGCCATTCACCACAAATCCTCAGAAGCATATCTGGGTCGCTCTCACTCTGTATCTATTCCAGCATTGGCCTGGGAAGGATGTTACTGCCAGACGTGGGCACTGAGGCCATGCTTAGAACTGAAGGCTCTCTCACAGTCGGCAAACTGGTGGGCATTTGCTGGACTGGAAGAAGAGGAGAGATAGGATGATGAAGAAAAAGAAGAGGGAGAGGATGGTCGACACCCCTGCCTGCAGCACCCACGAGCGCTTTTCCTAAGATTCGTCGTGTCAATGGGTCAGCGGACGTTATGAGGCTTATTTTCACGTTCTTCCATAACGGAGGAGACACATTAAGACGGGACAGAAGACCCAGAGGGTGCCCAGTTGCATGACGGGGACGTTTGACTTTGACTTGGGAAGGGATATGAAGGAGCTCCAAAGAGATAAAAACACTGACAGTCAGCTTACCCCAGCGACACCACATGGACTCACACACACACAGAGAAAAGCATGGAACGAAAGTTGTTCGGAAAGGTCTAAAACGTAAAATGCGACAGGAAATTTCACCCCTGTAAAAAAACCACTAGGTACCGTTTGTTTTTTGGAGACTAAAAGTTTTCCATCTCTCAAAAGTAAAAACAATGTTGACTGAGTGTAAAGAAGTAAGGTGTATAGGTTGACTCAGAAGCAATTTATGAGATGAAATAAGTATCGACCATTACTTCATCTTACATCTGCACAGACATAGTTCTCTAACTCGATTTCCGCGAAGTTTGCATAAATACCAGTGTAACTATATCACCTGATAATTCCAACCTCGATTGGAATTATATAAGCTGACATTGACGAGGCAATTTTTATGTATTACGGTCCCACTATCCAGCGATAATTGACTGAATTCAGAGATTGATAGAAGTGTCTCCCCTCGAACCGTGCCAGACAGTGGAGCACTGCTTGTGGCGGCCGTAAATTACTTCCCCTGTTATGTTATCTCTTGTTCATAATGGCTGTACATTGGTCAAATCATGCGACTCTTCTGTTCTTCGCTGTCATATCGTCAAAAATAACTTGTCTCTCCTCAAAATTCTTAAAGAAAAATATAGATTAGTAGGTAAAATAAATCAGAATGCTGTGTGTAGTTTAGTGGTCTGGATGCTCACAGCTCTCATCTCAAAAATACATAACATTAAATAGTCAATTCCTTAGTAAAAATTCAGATTAGTTGGACATAAAGGTTGCAATGACGTACAAAAATATATTTCAAAGGTTGAGTACGAAGATGGACCACGATATACATTACTGTTCAATTAACAATAATTACAGTTCTTCGCTACTCATTAGGGAATGCTCTTGAGTGAAGCCACTTGAGTGCTCTGAAGCGATTCACGGCCACGATAAGGAGAGTGCCACCGTTCGGCACTCCTAGAGATTGATAGGCTAATCAATGGATTCGCTAGCAGCGTATGATTTCTCTATCATAAATCCGAAGGTGCTTTATTGAATTTCAAGCCTCAGGGAAAGCAAACCGTTCAATGTACAGCGTTGAGGATAGTTATAATAGATTCTTTGGGATTATATTTATCATAGACAAGCGAAACATCATTACTGTTACCTAGAAAGTTTCGAGATATCAATTTTTGAATATTTAGCGGATAAAAATTGACGCTGAGCTTTTAGGACTATCTAGACCCCAAATGTTTCTTTTACCACAAGTTTCATATCGTGTGGCCCAGTTATTTTTGATAAAAACCGCGGACGACGGACGGCAGACAGACGGTTTTTTTTTCGATTTTGGGATTCTTCGCATCTAGAAACTTGACCCACAAATTTTAAAGGAGGGTAAACAAAAAAATTGTTTCTTGATCGATTAAAAAGGTTCATTATTGAAAATAATTAATGAACCAAACGGGGTAATTTTGTCTATTACTTCAAGTACAGCGACCAATATCGCCTGTATAGTGCACTGTGGGTCTACCGCTGGTATGTACCATTGTTGGAGACCTTATAGAGAAGTATTGTGCTGTGTTATAAAATATTAGAAAAATCTTGTTTGAGAAAATGTCCATTAAGCGGAGAAAAAGGGTGATTTTGAGTATTACTTCTAGCATGGCGACTAATATCGACTGAATCGTGCACTGTGCATCGACTGCTGGTGCGTACCATTGTAGGAGACCTTAAAGAGAAGTAGTATGCTGAATTTTAATAAACTAGAAAGACCAGTTTTTGAGGAAATGTCCATTATGTGGAAATAAGAGGTGATTTGGTCTAGTACCTTGAGTATGGTGACTAATATCGCCTGAATCAGCACTGTGCGTTTACTGCTGGTATGTACCGTTATTGGTGACCTTGTTGAGAGATGCACGATTCATGCGATATTAGTCGCAAGTTGTTAAACAAAACCACCCCTTTTTTCCGAATGATAAACATTTTTCCAGGAATGGATTTTTCTATATATATATATATATATATATATATATATATATATATATATATATATATATATATATATATATATATATATATATATATATATATATATTTTTTTTTTTTTTTTTTCAATTCAGCATACTACTTCTCTATAAGGTCTCAAATAGAGGTGCATAACAGCTAAGACGCACGGTGCAAGATTCAGGCGATATTAGTAGATTTTTATTAAATGATCACTTTATTTCTGTGGGGAAAACATATTGCGTCTTAACATTTGAAGAGGAATGTGATTTAGTGTCTAAAACCACAATAGCCTCTCATAGCTCTTTCAAATTCGGCTAAAATTTCATATGTGATGTAAAAGATGCCATTAATTCTTGGAGGGGTGGAAGTGGGCCTGGCATAGAGAAGATTACTGTCAAGATGATCGGGGAAGTATCCGATACTGTACTGCCCGCTACATCATATTATTAATCTAAGCTTAAGTAGTGCCACTTTTCCTAAAGTCTGGATAAGCACTAATTAAACCTATTTTTAAACGAGGGAGTGCTACGAAATTTATTTGTTTTATTTTTCGCCGAGCTACACCTTGGCAAAAAACCTCCGTTGCGAAGATGTACTTTTGGTAAAAATTGCGCTTCTTCGTGGTTCATCAGCCCCATTCTGAGAACGGAATAAGATAATAAAGAGTTTTTGTAAAATGGATTTTCCGAAACGAAAAGAGGTTTTCGTAACGTGGAAACGCTTTTCGGAACGGGAAGAATCAGCTTTACTCGTGCTCAGCTTTTTCGGAATCATAATCACGAGAAGACAACTTGACCTTTCTCTAGGATAACACTCTGGAATAACTTAGCAACTATCATGCAGTTGGCATGGAGACACACACACACACCCGACAAAATCGCCTGACTTTTCCCCGTGCCGTATTTCGTTGTTAGTTTAACCTTTGTATCGTGTTTTTTACCCGCACCTCAACCAGAAGGGTCATTAGCAGCATTTTGTTCTTGCTTTCGAAGATTTTAGCTTTTTCATTCTCAAGATTTCGTTTCTAGGTTCATTGTACACGTTTTAAAGATTCGTGTTCTTTCTCAGCTTCACGGTTGAATCTTTTTTATATGATGTGGAGGTAAGTGGTCGTTGTTTCTTACTTCATTTTATATTTTGGAGCAGTGATTCACTACAAGAGTCACGTTAACATCTCCATAAGAGTTCTATTTCTCTCAAATCACGAAAACGCTACGAGAAATCAATGCATTAAGGTTAGCATTCATCGTGCTCGCTCCAACAGCTTGTTTTCGTGTTTACGAGAAATACCAATACGAGAAATAAAAAAACTCTCCACTGCAACGCTGGTTTCACCAATGAATCAGAACTAAATAATCTTCAAACTAAGGTGTCACGCGTCAGAAAATGGAAAAAATCGAATCACCCAATACCCCCCTCCCCCCCCCCCCTCCTTTAGGTAGTCCAAAACTTTTATTTTTTAATGTTTTTTCCATTTGCGTAAAACTTAGTAGCAGGTACCCCGAAAACGGTCTTCTAGTTTCAATTGAAGTCTCAAAAATTTGGAAAAAAGAGGTGGGGTTAGTTTTGGAACTCCCTGTATATTATAGCATTTCCCAATTGAGTTAAACTTTTTCCATTTAGGTTCAGTCCTTTTCCATTTAGGTTTAGTCCTTTTTCATTTTGGTTAAAACCTTTTCCATTTAGGTTTAGACCTTTTCCATTTAGATTTAAACCTTTTCCATTTAGATTTAGACCTTTTCCACTTAGATTTAAACCTATTCCATTTGGATTTAAACCTTTTCCATTTGGATTTAAACTCAGGAATTCAACACGTGGGAAAATCAAATGCAGAATATTATGATTATTTAACTGTTGTTATTATAGGTGATCAACATCATCAAACTATGTATCCAACATAAGAAAATAATCATATTTACCAAACTAACTTTTGAAATTTTAATTTGATTTTTGCACAATATGAATTTACCTCTTCGGTACTTTTACCTCTAACCCGACGTTATTATGCCACAACTTGAAAATTAAATCATGCAAGTGTTTTTTTATGCACAGAAATGTAATACCTATATATAATAATGAACAAATGTTTTTTGAACACAAGAATTTCTCATGAACGGAAGTTATAAATTAAGTTATAACTATCCGTTTCCTTTTTTTTACTTCTAGCCTAATGAAATTTTAGTAGGTAGGCACTTACTTACTATGATGGGGCTAACTACTGACGTTTTGATGGAGTTTAAATCCAAATGGAAAAGGTTTAAATCTAAATGGAAAAGGTTTAAATCTAAATGGAAAAGGTTTAAATCTAAATGAAAAAGGTCTAAATCCAAATGGAAAAGGTTTAAATCTAAATGGAAAAGGTCTAAACCTAAGTGGAAAAGGTTTAAACCTAAATGGAAAAGAACTAAACCTAAATGGAAAAAGTTTAACTCAATTCGGAAATGCTATATATTATTAAAGGACATTTGTGACAGTTCCCGCGAAATCCAAGAGAATGCGCTGTGTGTCCGTTGCTTCGGCGCCAGGCGTTAATTCTCACGTTCTTGAAAGGCTATGGTTGGCGATAGATGATGATCCGGGAACCGGAAAATTATCTTCTCCGAACATAGCTCGTATGCTATTAGTACGAGTTGTATCTGTTATGGTACTGTCACACCCCTCTCTCTCTCTATGAGTGTGGATTTAGGCCCCCGTTGCACCTCTGGGGCGGCCTAAGTCCATTACATATTAATCCTCACTCCAACATGGAGTTAATACAGCATGTTTTAGAACAATAAAATGATGAATTAAGTAGGTATGTGGTTGAAATATTATTGGACTTTTTAACTCGCTCCTGCGAAAACTTAGCATAAGCCCTTGTTGCAAACTTTGATTATATGTCAGATGCAACTCACATGGCTTTCGCTGGGTAATATCCAAATCCACTTGATATGCCAAAGAAAAAACTATCAGGCGGTAATGTGTAGGTACCTATCGCATCTTGTGGGGAGAGATTGGCAAAAGAATTTTCCTTCAGACCTCTCAGACCCGTACAAGGTCCGGCGAAGCCGCAATTACTACTGCCCACCGACCCATAAGAAGACTTCGTCCTTTCACTAGAGCTTCCCACCGACCTTTTGCGTTTGAAAGGCGATGACAATCCGCCCAAAGAAAGTTACGTTGCACTGTTAACAACGCTGATTCCAAGAGAGCTGTATACCTACTCAAACTATTAGGTATGTTCCAAAAGCACGAAAGGCAGGAGAGAGGAGTATAATTTCGAGAAGGCGAGGCATTCGATGAGGGTAGGCTAGGAAGAAAGTTTCGTCCTTGATTTGGCGAGTCCTTGACTTTGGCCGCTCTAATTTGACGGTCTACTGACGATCTACCGTGTCATCGCACTCCACCTTTCCACTCAGCGTGTTACGCAGTGACCGAAGACAACGCCACGCCTTACCGACTACCTTGGCTTAGAGTTTCATCAGCTGCATTATCATTCAACTGCTCGACCATCCTGATACAGCGACATAAATATGGAGGATTCGTATAAGATCTACCAGTATAGTTGTGTACTAATAATGATAATGAAATACCAGATATAGATACCTACTTACCTATTTTAACTTATAGATACCTGTTTCAGATAAATGTAGAAGGACAAATTGTTGGCCTTAAAAGCCGCAATTCGTCAACTTTATCTGCACCAATTTGAATATTGTTGAACTTATTTTATAAATCAGTGTTGAATGTCTTGAATTAAAAGTGTCCATTGATTCTCAAACAATCCTATCAAAATCCAATACCAATCGAGGAAACGTACTCGGTTATATACATTTTCTTGGTCGATTACAAAGGTTCATTAGTGAAATTAATTACACAAAAATACGAATTTATCAACAACTATGAAACAATAGGTACTACCTACTTCAAAAAGTGATATCTTAACATTCAAGGGTGCCTAACCATATCGAATACACCTACGGTGAACATTACATACCATACCATGGTACGTGCATGGTCCATCCTAATTTCGTGATTTACACAGTAAATTACGATGTACTCGTATAATATTCACTTCAATCAAAAGGATAAGTTTATACGAAACGGTTGCCTACTTGGTTGTGTGACGTGTTTGGGAAAAGTTCCTGGATTAGTGAAAAATCGTGTCTGTTCTTGGCACTACCAACAACAATCGGTTATGAGGCAGGAATTTCGTCTGGAATGACATAGTTTACGTCCTCACTGCACAACGTAGTGAAAGAGGGATTGTATCTGTGCACAAGGAGATACTTTTTCCTTCTGAAATTAACATTTCCACTTGAAGAGTATAGGGAAAGAACGGGCTATCACAGTTTTTCCTAGTTCGGAGAAAAACGAATTCCAATAAAGTGACTCAATAAAATGTATATTTTGCGTTCAAAATTTTGAAATTATAGTGTCAACGTTCAGATAAAAGTAATAAAATTGCCAATCACCTTACAGAATTATCGTTATTGAAAAATAACAGAAAAAAGTGCCGAACATAAAAAAAAAGAAGAAGAAGCAAAAGCAATGCCCTTGACGGCAGTTGCTTTCAATTACAAAATAATTCAAAAAAGTGAACTTCATTAAAATCTACTAACAAATTTATAAAAACTGCAAAAAGAGCTGAAAATTCAAAACTTTTTTTTTTTTCTTTTTGAATAGGAGATTATCATTTAGAATACGTTTTTACCACAGAATTAATAGTTAAGAGCTAAGCATCAATATAATTAAGCACTCAAGAAGCTCAAATTTCAAAACAATTTTACATGATGCAATTCGATAATTTACAAAAATTTGCTCATACGATCATGCAGCATGACTGGAACTTTTTGCAAACCTCAGTTGTGTGCTTTTGGTTATCTGTGAACTATTGTTGATTGGACTCAAACTGATTGCTGACAAATCATGGAAATTAGACCAACCATGGCTACAGGGGGTGAAATTCGTACAAACGTAAAATTTGTTGTGAATGGCAAAGCGCCAAAACGTGATTTTGATGAAAATTTCAAGAGTTTTTTAAATATTTATTACAAGAGCATGAAGAGCTTCATATTTATTTCGTGCACTAGCTATTCCCCACGATTCATTGCCTCAGATGAGCCGAATTAGAAGGTAATTGAGTAGGATTTCATAAGTAAATATAGGTATGTGGGGGCCTACAGGTAAATTTTATGTGAATGTATTAACAATGTTGTTGGCTACGCCCAGCCTTTTTCTCCTTAGTTACCCATCCACAAATAAAACATTTATGAAACTCGTAAACGAGTTCCACTATCTGCTTTACAAGCAGATACCATGTTACATGGATATGTCTTTGATTGGGGATTTCATAACGGTTGTCCTCGAGAGTTGTAAACAAATCCTTTAACTTTAAACAAATCCCTGGGCCGCATCCCGACTAATTCCAACAAAACAACGGTTGCGTTCGGAAAGACCCCTCAAATCTCTTTTCCTAGTGAAGGTTACAAGCGTGGTTTTTTTGGGTTTACTCTTAGGCCCTCATTGCCACTCCAGTCCTCCACCTCTTTCAGAGCTGACTGAGCCAGTTCTGAGACTACACCAACATATGGCCCCTTAACTCGTTCATTGTGGACCCCATTTTTTGGAGTAATTCCCAGGGGCAGAACGTGATTTTTAACTTTGCATAAACTGTAAACACTGGTCTCATAAAAGTGAAAACTAGGAATGGTACGCATTCTAGCAGCAGTTAAGACATCTTTTAAAAAAACCTCCCAGAACCAATCACAACGGAGGATTTTTAGTTTGAGGGGAAAACTTGGGAATGCAACCATCGCCAGTAGATGGTACGGTAGAGCCACTCTGCACCTAGTGAACAGGGTGACCGTGTCATCAGCACAGCCTAGAAACCGAGAGTACTGAGTCGCTTGATTACAGTCCACAACGAGGTTCCACAACAGAGGGGAAAGCATCCCCGGGCCTTCACCGACTCCCAAAGAGCTCCGCTCTTCTTGCTCTACTCATAGCATTGTTTCTATCTGCCTACTTATGGTATCGTTTATATTGTGCCCATGAGTAGCCCATACGATTGAGGTCACTGAGGTGGTGTCAAAATCCCCCTCAATGTCCAGAAACATACCAATTGCAAATTCCTTGTTGTCTAGCACAGTTTCCACCTTGGTAACTAGGTGGTGCAGTGCTGCCTCATAGGATTTTCCTTATTGTAGGTGAACAGATTTAGATGTATAGGCCTTAAGGAGGTTTCCCTAAGATGTCTATCAACAAGTTTTTCCACCGCCTTTGAATTGGAGGACGTTAGACAAATGGGTCTAAATGCCTTTGCCTGGTTTTACCAGGATTTCGCTGACTCCATCTCCTAGGGATGGTGCCTGTTGCCAGACACGCCCTAAAGGGGACACCCAGAATCCTGACGACATCAAACCCTCCATCTTGTAGAAGTTTTGAGATAATGCTGTCTGGGTCAGGCGATTTGTAGGAGTCAAACATGAGTTTATGGCCCAGATCAGGCGCTCCTTGGTGACTATACCTACTGTTTGCAACTTCACAGTATGAGTGGGTAGCTTTCCTACTGCTAGACCATGCTGGTGGATTAGAGTCTCCACCTAGAGCATTGGTCACCACTCAGCTAGGGAAATGAGTCTCCAGCATAAATGCCAGAGTTTCTTCCGCGGTTGTGGTGTATTCTATATTTGGTTTCACAAGAGTGCCGATTGGATTGACAGGATACTTAGCAAGGATTCGCTGGAGTCAGGTACATTTAGAGGTGTTTTCAACCTCTTTGCAGAGCTTCCTCCATGTGTCTCATCTTGCTTTTCTGATAAGTTTCCTGTATTCAGCTAATTTGATTTTACAATCATCCAAATAAACACTTTTTTTGGCTCTGTTATACAGTTTGCCAGTTTCACGTCTAAAGAGTCCAGCTCCATATTCCAGAAGATCCAGTTGTCATCAAGGTGTGATTGTTGAATGAAGTGAGAAGCGTATCTTCGAGTGCACATGGTGGAGTGGAGAACATTACAGTTCTCCAGACTGTCATTTCACTGGCCCATATTATGAAACAGCTTCTCCATCTTGCCACTCTAGACGTTGCTAAGGCCTTTGACACTGTGAGCCATTTTGCCAACACTGACTCTCTTCGTGGTGCTGGGGCACCTGCTCGTTGCTTACCAGTACCACAAAGGCATGAAAATCCTCAAGGCACAAGGCGAGATGTCTGGGGATGTTGTAATTGGGCGTGAGATATGCCAGGGATATCCTCTATATCCACACCTCTTTAACCTGGTCATGGACACAGCCACCTAAAATAGCGTTTAATCTCGCCCCTGCGGTGCAAGTAGGTGCATTGGCATTGGCTTTTGCCAATGATGAAATCCTACTCACCAAAACCCGTGAGGGTTAGCAGATCTTTCTCAATACCTTCACAGAGCAGCTAGCCATGTGTGGTTTGGTGGCTATCCCTGAGAAGTGTGGGTAAGTCTCCTTAATCCCTTCGAGTCGCCAGCATCAGATGAAGTTGGTGAATGAGGAGTAATTTGTCATAAGACAGTCACCCATCCCACCCGATCGGTGCTGGAGGTTTGGCGGTACCTTGGAGTCGACTTTGTGGGTGTGGCAACCATTGCTGCAAGCAGTGTGGACCTTAGCTCGTATCAACAAGGCTCCATTGAAGCGGCAGCAGAAGCTGCGCCACCTTCACATGTCCTGACAGCTAATGCTAACCTATGGATTAGTCTTTGGTAGGCTCACTGCGAGGAGACTGCTAGAGTTAGATCGTGAAGTTAGTTCTGCTGTGGGCTCTTGGCTGAGCTTGTCCACCCACTGTTCTAGGCAGGTGGGCTTGATAATATCTCACACTGCCAGCCCCTGCTTCCTCTTAGGTGCTCAAGCTGGGAGGTTGTCCCCATTGATACTGCCCTGGACAGGCAACAGCTGTTGTGGTGCAACCGTGCGAAACCAACTGCTCCAAAACCTAGCTCAAATGCTAAGTTTGCTGCTGCACTCCATGACTCAGTAGAAGGTAAAGAACTTCGACAGTGCTCTGGATCCCCTGTTTAATCCCAATGGGTAGAATGGGCTTCAGAAGGCATTGGGGCCTGTAAATATCGCCATTTTACGTTAGCCACCTTGGTGAGGTGTTCAAGGAGTAGTTGCGAGACCCTTTGCCGTGCTGTTCAGGATAAAAATGAGAATCTGAATCATATGGTGCAGAAGTCCTCGTTCTCAAGGTGGTCGTATTTTGCATCACGACACGGATGTCAAGAAGATAGAAGGCGCTTTTCCATGCAGAGGTTTGAATGTTACAAGGGAGATATTATGTCAAATGGGTCTTCCATAATCCTGAGTGTCCTGGAATGGAAAGGACATGGAGTAGACCTGGCAAGCTAAAATAAATAAGTATAACCGAAATGGCCTGCGGCAAGCAATTTTCGAGCTAAAAGAAGTGGCGACCAATAGCATAAAGGTCATTGATTCGACCGTGTTATGATGCAGGATGTGGTAAGGGAAAAGCGCCACCGAAGTACTCTAGTTGGGCATCTCGGCAGGAGTGCTCTTTGGTATCACCATCCGCGTCCTAAAGGGTTCTTACTTGAACTGGTGGTCATTTTATAGGGGCACCTATTATCATTCATAATTTATTGTAAGTATTGTCGTTATTGTGTGGTTAAGTATTGTACTGTTGTATGTATTTATTTATTCGATTGTTTATTTTTCAATTTGATGGTGTGCCCCTTCCGCATTTGAGGGGAGATTTGTGAAGGAAAATAAAAAAAAAGTGTGGGTGTGTGTCTGTGTGTGTGTAATAATACAATAATTAGTACAAAGGTGTAAGTTTTAAAAATATCAGATCTGAAATTATCACTTACGATCCTTGTTCGTCCCTTAAGAAGAAACCTCCAGGTCCTACAGTCTTACTACTGCCAGCATAGAAGTAAGCCGCTGAAAAACAGGAAGAGAAAATATAGAATTGAAAAATAATTGCAACAATACGAAAAATATAATTGCTATAAGTAATACGAATGCTATAAAAATTAATGTCTATTAGATTTCCATTCAGAGAGTCGTTTTTCGTAAAAGGGATAATCCGGACCCGTCCTTAGAAAACCTAAAGTTGAAATCAATTTTTGCCAAAAATCAGGAGTCACCCTTGCACCATGATGATTGAATTTTATAGGTTACCTCCGCAAGAGGGCTCTTAATTAAGTAATTACAAATTAATTTTTAAAAGTCTGCCAAGTAGGGTGTGGCACATAGCTCATTCGTTTACGAATCATGGTTGTATATATCATTGAAAAAGTTTTGAAATTAAATGTTTTAAATGATCTTGAAAAATCCATAGCGGAAAAGAGTACCTAAATCAAGAAGTAGCGTGAAACGTCATAATTGGTGAATTAAGAAACAAAAAAATAATACTCAATGTAATTTACGTTGGCGCATGCTCAGATTGAGCTGATGAGTTGAGAACAATGACATGGGTACGGAACCATCAGCAACCTAACCCGCGCATTCCTTGAATAAAAGCTGTGGAAGTTAAGGTCGTTTCAACGATTTCCCATTGGTGCGTGCGCAGTAATTTTTAATGACACACTGGGACGATGTGTGTCATAATGTGGGACGATCGAGTCCACATTCCTGAACTACTCGTACCATCAGAATTTGGTTGTTGGGTCTAGGATGATGCACTTTGTATTTTATCGGATTTATTGATTGATCGGTAACAATTGCGCATACGCTAAACTACAAACAGCTCAATATAACTGCAACGGAACTTCCTTTTCAATAAATCAATTTTGTTATAACAGTTGTTGCGATACACGGACTGGTAAAGCGCAGGCCAACTTTTTATATTATTTCTTCAATATTCTGTCTGAAAGCTATCTATAGGCGACCTAATGAAAGAATAATAAACCTTAATATTTGTCTCAATTTTTTCCTTGATCAACTACAAAATTACATTGTTGAAAATCAAAGCAGAAATAACGAGAATTAACACACAGGAAGCAAGACTCCGGTGGGACTTTTACAACACGACAACCGAAATGTCGATCGTGACCGACGGAAGAGCCTTGCACAATCCAAACCTTTAGAGGGCAACTCTTGCGGCAGATGATGAGGCGAAAGGTTTTCGTGACGAGATCTTCAGTGGATGAAGTCTTGTGGTGTTACTGACAGCAAAACAACGTGAAAACGGACTATCCAAAACAGCACAGATGAACAGGGCTGACTCACAAAATTCCTTGGTGGTCCCAAAAATATATACATTTTTTTTTTGTTTTTTTCAAGAAATTTTCTGTTATTCAAAATCGTATTATTCTCTAAAAACTAAACAGAAAAACTGAAGAATTCCAATAGATGTAGAAAATCGGTTTCATGAACATTGTCGGGGGGAGAGCGAATGGATTAGCGTACAGCGTTTCCGGGTGGTTTCATTCGATTGTGTGAGGTGACAACTTTACTAATCTAAAATTGTATCGTTGACAATTAAGACAACATTACTATTGGTTGGCAATCCTGCTGTTGTTATGAACAGATGTGCTTGTCGGTATCCTTAAAACTTTCCACTTTTTCAAGTTCTTACTTACATCAATTCTTCTTCATAAACGTTTGGTCAGAACATCGATTAACGACCTGTTTTCACTTTAATCCCTTCAGTTTTTCAAGATAGTCCAACTTTTCAGCTACAGCCGTGGTTTTTCTTGCTAGGGAAAAGCTTACTCTGATCTTCAGCTTCTCTAATCACTGAAGTTTCGTCGCCAGTATAGTTCCTCAAAAGGGTGAGCTGATTGATACTAACAGTTTGGAGTTCTACTCATATCACCAGAAGCTAAATGAAGGTGTGGATCCCTGGTTCTTTCCCTGGTCCATTATGATATGGTCCATGACTAAGGTGAAAGGATAACAATAAAGTAAGCCCTTGATCCAACTAAAACGTCGCTCTCTTAAGTGTAACATATTTGCGCTATAATCTTACCTCTATTAAATGCAGTCTTGCTGTTTGTATTTGCACACAATAAATAAATTCGAAACACTCTCGTTTTCAATCTGCAGATCAATTGAAAAACTTTCCAAACGATTGGTGTGAATGGATGATTTTTGTTAAACCTCTGATCTCCAAGAAACCTCATGTTCAGACACATCAGCCGATTCAATTCCAGAACAACGAACCTTTTAAGAAAAAAAAAAAAAGTCTCTTTTGGAAAAAGCACCAAGAATCAAAAATTCTTGTGACCATGTTGAACCGTAGCTGACGTTGAATCGCTTCATCCTTCAAGGGGGCGCCATAAGGTCTCCGAAAGCAGACCAGCTGGCGCCTTTCCAACCAAAACAGCAAGAAAGGTGATTGACTCGAATGTATGTAGTGATACCTGGCAGTAGACTCTTTCCGACTCAGAAAACGGCTCAAAGCTCCCTCCGAATTCAAAATACGACCAAACGGTTTACTCAACTTTTATCAACCAATAAATGACCGATAAATGATTCTTGCAACGTTTGTTCTATTTTCGAAACCTCCAGGTCCCAGAACCCTCGACATTTGAAAATAAAATTGTTAAATTGTATCTAAATTTGAAAATTTCAAAGAAACGACCCTATGTGGAATTTCAAAACCAGTAGATTGCCTCAAGAATCATCATAATTGGTCCACTATTGACTGAGAAAAAATGAAAAAACCGCAAATATGCCATCCGGCGCCCCCTTACTCCAAGCAATTAGAGAAGAAAACCGTCTGCCAAGATGGGTGGGCAGTATAGCTTCCTCACATATTATAACATGGGCGTATAGAATCAGTTGAAGAACAAAATATGACTCGAAATGATTGATAAGACATCGTTATAAGAAATTAAAGTTTGCACGTGCGCACAAACTACCATTAATCCAACGGCAATGAAATTTGTAGGGGAACTTCTAGGAGCTAAACCGCACAATCCTTGAAAATTTCATAAAAATCAGTCCATTAGTCTCGGGAGTTTTTTCAGTCTCGATCAAATTTAGTTTTGCTCATGCGCTATAGTTATTACTCCACTAATCTTGATGTGATAGGAAATTTTCCTGGAACATATTCAACCATCTACTCCCAGAGGTTCAACGACATTGGACCACTAGATGATAAGAAATTGAGTCACGGCAATGAAAGTTATAGGGGACATTCTAGAAGGTTGGTATCCCGCACAATCCCTGAAAATTTCATCAAAATCGTATCATTAGTCTCAGAGTTTTGCATGTGTCAATCGATATTAGATTCGCGCATGCGATATGGTTATTGTTCTACCAATTGCGATATAATTCCTAGGGCATTTTTTTAGGACATATATCCAATCACCTACCGATTTTGAACGAAATCGGACTAACAGATGATGAGAAATCGACGTTATGAGAAATGCATGTTTGCGCATGCGCACAGGCTACTGTTGATTCGACGGCATTGAAAATTGCGGGGACCGGCGATTCCTTCCCGACCTCCAAAAAGCATGGCGATTCCTTCCCCTTAAAGTGTTGGCGATTCCTTCCGGTTTCTCAATTCCTTCCGCCATGCAATCGGCGATTCCTTCCCGTTACTCAATTGCTTCCCGCCCAGGTGTTGGTTAGTTTTGAAGCAAAAATTAACTCTTCATAGGACTAAACCCTTAATTGCACAATTAAGTAGGTAGGTACTTAAAACCCAAATCAAAGTATTACAATCACCAAGTATTAAAATCACAATAATCACGAAATAAAAAAATACCTCTATAAATAAAGTAAATATAAAAAAAAGTATCAAAAATCCCCCAAAATCCCCCTTTCAGCAAATTGGTAAGGGTCATCGTCGGGAGTTTGCCGAGTGATGAGTTGCCGGATCCAATTATCTTTTTTTTCTGACTCTTGGGAGTATGTTGGTCGCTGTGATAGGTCTTCATGTAGATTTCGGTTTGAAAAGCTATTAAACCATCTACAAGTCTAGTGTCGGCAGCGCCAGGATCCATCGTCGATCATCTATAATAACTAAACTTGCAACTTGTAGTTTTGCGACTCCTCCTGACGGGCCTTATCACTTTGAGATTGGAGGGGAAGGAATCGCCAAACCTCGGCACACTGGCCGGAATCACACCGGTAGGAATCGCCATGTCCCTCGGGTCACAAGATCCAACTTTCACTTTGACGGGAAGGAATCGCCTGTTCCCCGAAAATCGAAGGAGACCGTAAAGGAGCTAACTCGCAAAATTCCTGAAAATTTCATCGGAAACAGACTGAAACTTGGTATAGTTTGGGCGTGACAAGGATTTACCATAGACAGACAGACGTACGCGGAACCAAAATTGATCAGCAAGCTCTGAAACCCAAAAAGCAAGTAGAAATTTTGATATTGGAGGACAACATTTTTTTGAACTCAGTCACGAACACATTGCTTCTCTACCTTCGGTAGTGAGGAAGTAAAATTGCAGCTGAGAGTCAAGATAACGAATCAAAAAAGGAAGAGAACTCTTATCTCAAGAATCGTCTCGATAACATCGATCGCCAACTTCAACAAGAAAATGTTGCGATCAGTGCACTCCCCATTAAAAACCATAATAACATCCTGTCAGAAACACAAGCCTTCCTAGGTGGTTCCATTGCTGGAGGTGAAGTTATCTTGAAGAATACTGTTCATTCCCCATCAACCAATGCAGGTAGCGAGATTTTGGTTATTGGATAGCTAAGTGAGTAGTCCGAAATCTTCCCGATTCTCCTATACACCAATAAGGACCAACGGGTGTCCGAATTTGTAGAGACATGTCATTAAAAACAAGACAACTCTGTAATCGCATGCTTCGGCTAGGCTGGGTGATGAGAAAATTCTGTCCCGATAAAAAAAAAAAAGTCTGTAAATAATTCATGGTGTACTCAAACCAGGAAGTCATCGCTTCCAATGGAGGGAGAACACTGACCTCAGGAATAAACGGTAGTATAGACGTTCACCATAATAGCACAGGAAGGGACTTGTCATCCACCATTCAAGAAATCGTCTCATACCGCCCTGATAGAGGTGGAGGCTCCAGCTGAATCCAAAGAACCGACCCGTCATCCAAGTCAACTACAGATAATTTCGCTATACTAGTCCCCATTCAAATTTAAGGCTATTGAGCTACAGTGCTAATGGTTTGTATAATAGTTGTGCCATAAAATAGCTTCGTTGAATTTGCACACTCTTTTGATATATTTTTGTTTATTGAAACTCATGTAGAATATTTTGGTAATCTAGTCAAGAATAAAAAAAGATGATGTATGCCTGAATATTTTCAACGATTATGGCCTTGTAAAGATATCAGCAACTACAGGTTGGGTGAGTGGGGGGGGGGGGGGGACAACTATTCTCTTATAATCTTAAACGGAAGATCAAAATCAGACTCGCTTGTAGACCTGACGCTCATGAGCCATTTGGGGTTTTACGTAATTGATTATTTGTGCGTTTCGGCAACTACCTAGATGACAGAATTTGTGGATTTCAAAGTTCTTCCCGAAATGTAAATTCTGAACAATATGAGACCATCCATATATTTGGGGTTCAGACGTAACCCCACAACGAAAAAAATTACGAAATGAAAAATGGCGAATGACGAATTAAATGGATCAGACGATGAAACTAATTATTATCGAAAGATGATTTGCGAGATCGAAAAAATTGTCAATTTTGAACGCCAAGACCCCTAAGACTAGCTCCTGATGATAACAACTGCTATATAAAAAAAAAAAAACTCAGCACAAAAAATGACCACGAGTACAGTTTGAAAAACTAACAAGTAACCTTGCTATGACTGCAAAAAAATTTAGGTCGACCAATGAGCCAAAAAAGCCAGGTCTGGCCATCTTAGAATCATCTATGTTGAAAACAGACAAGACAATAAGAAGTTCCTAAAGATGAAGTGACGGATTTACCACCTCAGAGTCTGTGAAGATTTGAGGAAAACGCGTAGCTGGGGCGAGTTTTGGGTAAACAACGTAAATAGCGCAAATTACGTTATAGACGGAGAGACTGCTTCAAGAAGAAAAGGATCAGCTTTTGGAAAGAGTTTTCCCGCATATGTTTATCACTCACATAACAAGGAAGTTTTGAATCTTCATGCTCTGCCTGACTGTGCCAACTGCAAAGACTGGCGAAAAGCTATATGGACAATTAAAGCAAAGGGGGGGGGGGGGGGGGGGGGGGGCTGTTGCACGTCAACCACAAAGTTTGGCGAGACATCGCCGCCCAAAGGTGTTCCATGTGCTATGTGACAGCTAGAGAGGACATAATAATTGTTTCGGGAACTCGCCCAATCCTACTGGAATTCATGGTGAGGTTTTCGAGAAGAATACTATAGGTATATACTACGAGAAAACATTATAATGCTTAAGAAACCCCAATTTCGAGGCATTGGTGAAAAACTGTAGAATAGCGTGGCGGTATAGGTGGGAGTTTATTCAAGAGTTTTAATTTCTAAGCGAACCTACCAACTCGGACACTATGTAATAAATTACTAGGCAATAAGATTAATTCATTCATACTAACAAAACCAGTTAGATACCTAATAACATAATCTTTTATGTGTAGGTATTATTATTTTTGGTTTATTATTTTCAATAATGAACCTATCAACCAACAAAAAAAATTAACCCCCCCCCCCCCTGAAAATTTCTTGGTTTACGTTTCAAGATGCGTAGAATCCAAACCGTTGCAAATTATTACACAATGATTTAATATTTCTGTGTTAGATAGCCCTCCTACGCAGATCATTCGTCTATAATTAAAAACCCCGTATGTAATATATTATTAGAACATCGCGCATCGTGCCTCCGAAAATGGTTCACACTTTTAAAGTTCCAAGATCCCGCAATTTTACGCTTCACAGAGAATATGTTGAAAAAAAAGGGGAAAATGATGCTTGAAGTAATTTTTGTTGGCACATGCGCAGAATGGAGCAATGATTTGAGAAAAATGAAATTATTAGGGTACAATCCACAGCTTAACCCACAAAAAATTCCCAGAAAATGTAAAACTCTGATTAAAACTAGACCTTGTTCTCAGGGTACACTTTCGGGCATGCGCAGGAGCTAATAATGATGCAATTATGCTGAAATTAATATGGAATAATTAAAATATTTTCCCCGTACTATGCACCGAATTTGAGCGGGATTGGTCGACCAGGGCGTGAAAAATGGTACTGGAAGGAATTTACGTTTGCGCATGTGCAAAATGAAGCAATCATTTAAGGAGAATGGAATCGTTAGTGGACCATTTACAGTCTAACCCGGACATTCCCTGAAAATGTCATCAAAATCTGATGAAGACTGTTGAAGTTAGGCTCGTTTAAAAATAAATACATATTCACACATGCGCAGTAGCTACTAATGATAGGACTATGTTGGAATAGCTAAGTACTGCTCAAATTAACGTCTTCCACCTATGCTCCAAATTTGGGTGAGATCGGACCACGGCGGTGTGAGAGCATGATGCTTGATGGAATTTACGTTTGCTCATGCGCCGAGTAATCTATTGATTCGGGTACAACGAAACTCATTGGGGACCCGCAGTACCCGCAGGGTACCCTAACCCGCAGATACCATGAAAATTTCACAAGAACTGGTAGAATATTGTGGAAATAATGCTAGTAACAAGGATTTGAGGTCGGCTGCATACAAACACGCACGCACACACACACACACACACACACACACACACACACACACGCACACACACACACACACACACACACACACACACACACACACACACACACACACACACACACACACACACACACACACACACACACACACACACACACACACACACACACACACACACACACAACCACACATACACACACACACACACACACACACACACACACGCACACGCACACGCACACGCACACGCACACGCACACGCACACGCACACGCACACGCACACGCACACGCACACGCACACGCACACGCACACGCACACGCACACGCACACGCACGCCACACGCACACGCACACGCACACGCACACGCACACGCACACGCACACGCACACGCACACGCACACGCACACGCACACGCACACGCACACGCACACACACACGCACACACACACACACACACATACACACACACACACACACACACACACACATGCACAAAGGGATAGAGAGAGAAAGACACGGAACGAAAGTTGTTCAGAAAAGCCCAAAACGTAATATGCGAGTGGAAATTTTACCACTGAAAAAAATGAAAGAAAAAAAACGTTTGATTGAGTGGAGACTGCAACTTTTCAATCTCTCGAAAGTGAAAACAATTTTTCCGCAACCTATAGGTAGACTTGGGAGCAATTTGAGAGATGAAATTTAACATTTAGTTACCTACCAATACTTCACTAGTAGGTACATCCGCACGGACAATCTCTATCTATACTATTTTATAAGAATGAAACTCCGTTTGTCTGTTTGTTTGTTTGTCGTGTCTATGCACGGCCAAACGGCTGAGTGGGGGGAGTGTACGAGTGGGGGGATCTTCTTGAGATTTTCCGATAGGGGGAGCGAGCGAATTTCACATTTTCTAATCCCAGCCGAACCATGGGCCGTAGGGCGGGAGGGGGGTCGAAGTAAGTATTAATGTGCGCTTTTTGGACTTCCCCGCTTCCCCTACTCCTCTAAACGGCCGTTGAAAATTCCGGAAAAATACCGGTTTCTTAGGTTTTCCTACGAGGAAGACGACGGCTCGATCGGATCGCAAAAAAAGTATCGGGAAATGCGTCAAAGAAAATGCGAGAGTACGGACCCGTTTTCTCAAAAAGTCCGACGAAAAACTACGTTTTTTCCGATTAAAATATACCCCATAAAGGTACGTTTTTCGGAACGGTTTTCGCGGGCGAAATACAGCTTTGATCCCGCCGAATCTGAATCCGAAATCGGATGTCGAAAAAAGTGACGGGAAGTAGGTCAAATTGCGAGCGGAAGCCAGGGAAGCGTTTAATATGAGAAATTATTTGTGCCCCGGACGCGAGAAGGCTCTACGAAGACGTCAAGGGGTTCGATGTCACAATGTTGCGAGGCGAGCAGGTATACATAGGTACCTACCTTGCGAGCGAAGCGAGAGCCATTTCAACAGAATAAATACGGACTTTGTCCTACACATATACAGGTATACCTTGCGAGCGAAGCGAGCAACATCCCCTAATAAACTTTTCGTGGTTCCACGTAGTTTTATAAGATTTAATTTGTTTGTAAGAATTTCCAACAGAAAAAAAACGTCTGCCAAGTTGGGTGGGCAGCATAACTTCCTCAAGGGTATACAGGTATACCTTGCGAGCGAAGCGAGCAACATCCCCTAATAAACTTTTCGTGGTTCCACGTAGTTTTATAAGATTTAATTTGTTTGTAAGAATTTCCAACAGAAAAAAACGTCTGCCAAGTTGGGTGGGCAGTATAACTTCCTCAAGCGAGCGGAGCGAGCAACATCCCCTACAGAAGTTAAAACTACCCTTAGAGATCTATAATTTGTGAGCGAAGCGAGCAACATCCCCTACACGTTTCAATTGTAATACATCGCATGTATACAGCCACACTTTGCGAGCAAAGCGAGCAACATTCCCTACATGCCACACTTTGCGAGCGAAGCGAGCAACATTTCCTACATGCCACACTTTGCGAGCGAAGCGAGCAATATTCCCTACATGCCACACTTTGCGAGCTAAGCGAGCAATTTAATGGGGGGTCCTGGGGGCTTGCCCCCCGGCTGGACGTGGAGGCGAGCGTAGCGAGCCGGAGCGGCTAGTTATTTATAAGAATGAAACTCCGTCTGTTTGTCTGTTTGTTTGTTTGTCCATGCTATGCACGGCCAAACGGCTGAGTGGGGGGAGTCTACGAGTGGGGGGATCTTCTTGGGATTTTCCGATAGGGTGTATAAGCGAATTTAAAATTTTCTAATCCCAGCCGAACCATGGGCCGTAGGGCGGGAGGGGGGTCGAAGTAAGAATTAATGTGCGCTTTTTCCACTTCCCCGTTTCCTCTACCCCTCTAAACGGCCGTTGAAAATTCCGGAAAAATACCGGTTTCGTAGGTTTTCCTACGAGGAAGACGACGGCGCCATCGGATCGCGAAAAAAGTATCGGGAAATGCGTCAAAAAAATGCGAGAGTATGAACCCGTTTTCTTGAAAAGTCCGACGAAAAACTACGTTTTTTCCCATTAAAATATACCCCGTAAAGGTACGTTTTTAGGAACGGTTTTCGCGGGCGAAATACAGCTTTGATCCCGCCGAATTTGAATCCGAAATCGGATATCGAAAAAAGTGACGGGAACTCGGTCAAATTGCGAGGGGAAGCGAGACGAAGCTATTAAAATGAAAAATTATATGTGCCGTGGACGCGTGAAGGCTCTAGGAAGACGTGAAGGGATTCGATGACTCAGGTGGGTTTTCCCCATTCGCCCTTCTACGCTCATAAAATAATGGCCTACCTTTAGAAAACTTACAACATTCAACATCTGACAGGTTGTGCGCAGGTACACAGGACCTTGAGAGCGAAGCGAGAGCCATTTCAACAGAATAAATACCGGTTTTTCCCTACTCATATACAGGTATACCTTGCGAGTGAAGCGAGCAACATCCCCAAATAAACTTTTTTGTGGTTCCACGTAGTTTTATAAGTTTTATAAGACACAGGTGTTTCACAATGTTGCGAGGTGAGCATGTACACATAGGTACCTTGCGAGCGAAGCGAGAGCCATTTCAACAGAATAAATACGGGTTTTCCCCTACACATATACAGGTATACCTTGCGAACTTTTCGTGGTTCCACGTAGTTTTATAAGATTTAATTTGTTTGTAAGAATTCCCAACTGAAAAAAAAAAACGTCTGCCAAGTTGGGTGGGCAGTATAACTTCCTCAATCGAGCGAAGCGAGCAGCTTCCCCTACAGAAGTTAAACTTACCCTTAGAGATCTACCGTTTGCGAGCGAAGCGAGCAACATCCCCTACATGTTTCAATTGTAATACATCGCATGTATACAGCCACACCTTGTGAGCGAAGCGAGCAACATTCCCTACATGCCACACTTTGCGAGCGAAGCGAGCAACATTCACTACATGCCACATTTTGAGAGCAAATTAATGGGGGGTCCGGGGGGCTTGCCCCCTGGCTGGACGTGGAGGCGAGCGTAGCGAGCCGGAGCGGCTAGTAGTTAATAAACTCGATTTCGCAACGTTAAAATAAATTCCATTGGAAATATATCACCTGCTAATTCCAATATTGGCATTATATCAGCTGATAATTACAAGGCGATTTTTATGTATTCCAGTATCAATATCAATATCTAGCGATCTTTGATGGAATGTAGAGCTTGATCGGTTAATCAATAGATCCGCTAGCAGCGCTTCAAAAATCGCGCTTAAAAATTCGAAAGTGTTTTCCAATGTTCGAGCCCTTAGGGAAAACGAACCGTTCAACGTGCAACGTTGCGGACGGTTTTAATCGATTCTTCGGGATCATATTTGCATTGAAAAGCAAAAAAATCATTACTGTTACCTTGAAAGTTTTTGAGATCACGATTTTTGAATGTAAGCCATTTAATGCTACCTTTCAGGGTCGACACAAATTGTTGACGATCTTTTAGGACCATATAGACTCCAATTGAGATTTTTAAAGCAAGTTTTTAAAGCATCAGGGTTCAGGGTTGACACAAGTTGTTGACGATCTTTTAGGACCATATAGACTCCAATTGAGATTTTTAAAGCAAGTTTTTAAAGCATTCCATGAAGTTTAGTTTATTCATTTTTGGGAAAACCCACGGACGGCGGAAGGCAGACGGACTGTTTTTTTTTTTTTTTTTTTTTTTTTCGATTTTTTGATTCTCTGCATCTTAAAAATTTTCAGAGGGGTTTTTTTCCTCTTTGGTCGATTACAAAGGTTTATTATTGAAAATAAAAGACGAAAATCGAATTAAATAAAATCCTTCCGTCCGCCGTCCGCGGCTTTTCCCTACAATTAAGAGACCGAACTTCATGAAACTTGCGTTAGAAATCGCAGTTGGGGTCTAGGTGGTCCGAGAAGCTCGGCATCAGTTTATGTCAACCCTAAAGGGTAGTATTACAGGGTTAACAATTCAAACAATCGAAACAACTCGAAAAGTTTCAATATAACAGTAATGATTTTTTGCTTGTAAATGACAAATATGATCTCAAAGATTCGAAAAAACCATTCGTAACACTGTAAGTTGTACGGTTCCTTTTCCCTAAGGGCTCGAACATCAAAAAACATCTTCAGATTTCTAAGCGCGATTTCGAGCGCATCTATTGATTAGTCAGTCAATCTCTAAATTCCATCAATGATCCCTGAGTCCCGCTGATTCCATCTGAGTCCCCTCTGCACTGCAGTAATCCTTCTATGAATCAAACTTGTCCTGGTTGACTCATTGCTTGAAAAGAAGAGGTCCCAGAATGTCTGCCTCCGATGCTCCCGTGAAATTGGATTATTTCTTGTCCTTTGAAACAGACGTGCTGCTCGCAGTTCTCTCCTTAATACCGTCAATTCATGAGACCACCATGGCACAGACTTCTTCATTGAAGGGAAAACACCAGCTGCTTTTACAGCTATAGCCGACCTCCAATCATAAACAACATCATAAACAAATCTTCGCACTGCTGCCTCCGAATCCGCCTCCCCTTTGACCAAGCTACCACTCGATCATCTGGAATCACCCCCCCACCGAGGCGTGGCAATGATGATTTCCACAAATCTCCATCATCCGTCCCAAAAACCCCGTCTCAAATCTCTGCCAATCAGCCTCCTTGATGCTAAAACTTGTCAAGGTTTCAACCGAAAGCACCATCTCCTCCTCACGATAGATTCTGAATGTCAGTAGTTCGTGATCTGAAATTTCTTCATCTTCATTATTTATCCAATTGTACAAGTAAGGCAAAAAATGTGAAGTGCAGAGGTCTCAAAAGTCTTAAATGTTGGCCAACCGTCATTGATGTTCTTTATATACGATTCTGTTGATATGAACTCCTCTACAGCCTCACCTCTACATGTTGTAAATGAGTCGAACCATGAAATAGAGCAGCTGTTTGAATCTATTCCAAAAAGCACTCTTTGTTGTTTCGCTGTTTGGAGAAATCAAAAACTCTTCTGTAAGTCAATTTCCACGTTGCTATTTCCATCATTATAGGCACTAACAATCAGAAAAGAGAATCCAGTCGGAGACGTAATTTCAACTACTACTTTATCGTCATCAGAAAATTTCGTTAGGAGTAGTACATCATCTTAACTTGGACCCACAACCCAAACTGCCGCTCTTTTAAGACCCTCACTTGCTTTAAAACCGTCCATTCTATATTCAAACCAGAAATCACCGACCCCCTACAATATAATTCTTGAAGGGTCAAGCGTTGAATTTTGAGCCGTATAATACCTCGGTTAGGCAAACACTCACTGCTTTACTGCATTGAAAGTTGTGCTGTCTACAATATATACCCATAGAACTGTGAGGCGATCTAGTGACTGGCATCGTTACTTCCCTAATCAATCAGCTGTTGCATTCTATTGATACCGGTTTGTGTTCATGGTCGCATTTTATCTCATTTCTAGACACGCGGGGGTTATGGAGAGAGCAGTTGACGCATTTATGATGGTTACGGTCCGATTTATAAGTGCATTTCGAATAATTATGCTCCAAAGAACACACGAGACAAGTCAATTGTTACGTGAAAGAAACCATAAGTGTAACTCTCTCTCTCTCTCTCTCTCTCTCTCTCTCTCTCTCTCTCTGTGTGTGTGTGTGTGTGTGTGTGTGTGTGTGTGTGTATCTGTGTGTGTGTGTGTGTGTGTGTGTGTGTGTGTGTAACTGTTGGTGTTTTTATCTCTTCGGAGCTCCTTCATATCCCTACACAAGTCATGGTCATACGTCCCCGTTGTGCAACCTGGGCACCCTCTGGGTGAACAGAGGGTGGCAAAAAGTCCCAGTGGCAATAAGGGGGGAGGTTGATGCCAAAAGGCCTCCTGTCCCTTACTAATGCTTCTCCTGTAATGGAGACAGATCAACAGGAGCCTCACAACTCCCACCTGCGGGTTCTAGGGGAGGCGCCCCAGGCAGGGGCGTCGGCCATCCTCTCCCTCATCATCTTCATCATCATCCTATCCTTCTTCCTCTTCCACAGCCCCAATTAATGCCCACCAATCATGGAAGAGCCTTTAGCTCCAAGCATGGCCCACGTCTGGGAGAAGCATCCTGTATAGCCAACACAGCAATTAGTATAGAGCGAGACCAGCCCAGGTATGCTTCTGAGGATTTGCTGCGAATGGCAGCAGAGGAGGCAGAGGCTGTGCGCAATGGGGTACGTCGAATCAATGTTTCTTTGCAACAACGTTTGCCCATGCCCACGCTTTCTGCCTTCCAATCTGTTTGCCTGAGGCCCCACTACAAGCAGCTTGTCCAGGATGCAATTCTGGCAAATAGCAGTGGGGCCTCTCCCGCATCTCTGGCAGAAATGGGCAACAGACTGCCATTCAGCAATCCTCCCCCGTGACCTCCGGTCTTCTTTCAGACTTGAAGACTACAGTATTGAGGCTCGGGGAGCAGGTAGGCAGCATTGTTGGTTATGAGAGTGCCTACCTGCAGGATCTGGAGGGGCAGGCTTTTGAGGGGCCTAATGGCTTGGAGGACGAGGTTGCGGCCTATGTGCAGAGGATCTTCTCGCAGGTTGAGGAAGCGACTGTGGCGAGGCACCTGGGAGGAGTTCCTCCTAATTTGGTGCCTTGTGGAGGTCGCAGAGCGGCTAAGCAAGCGAGGAGGTGGGAACACCAGTGGGTCCAGAGATTGTGGAGGAAGCATTCGGCTCGTGCAGCTGCGGAGGTACTGGAGGGAGCTGGGAATGAACAAGTTATGCCCTCTCTCTAGGAGATTGTGTTTGTGGATTACTGGGTGCCACTTATGAGTGCCCCCAGCCTCAACTCTGGTGAGCCAGTGGTACCTCATCCTCAATCTGTTGCTACTATCTGGAAGACCCCCAAAAGCGTTGACCCGTGCCCGGACAATTTTCATCCCAAAGAAAGAGGGGAGTGGGCCTGGAGGCTACCGTCCAATTTTTATTTCGTCGGTGGTCTTCCGCCTCTTCCAATAGGTTCTGGCATCTCGCCTCCAGTGGCTGATGTCATAGATGACGTCCAGAGAGCATTTTGGCCAGCGGGTGGCACAGCGGAGAATCTAACAGTTCCCCAAACAGTCATTTCGATGGCCCGTATCAAGAAACGGCAGCTCCACCTAGCCGCTGTGGATGTCCCTAAGGACTTTGACACAGTTAGCCACTCGGCCCTGACCGATTGCCTTCGTGGTGTTGGGGCATCTGTTCGTTTAATTGAGTATGTTGCCTGTCTGTACCACGATGGCGTGACGGTCCTCGAGGCACGAGGTGAGATGTCAGGGGATATTGTTATTGGGCACGGGGTACGCCAAGGGGATCCTCTGTCACCACTCCTCTTCAACCTGGTCGTGGATACGGCCTTGGGTAAGCTGCCAGCTGATATAAGGTTTGATCTTGCTCAATAACTGATTTACGCCGAATATGCTAATGCTTGAAACGCCCAATGATATACCCCGCCAGCGCCTGCTTGCCCTTAGGGGCTTTAGCTGGGTGGTCGCTCGCACTGCTGCTGACCTTAATTTTGTCAAGCAGCAGTTGTTGTGGTGCGACCGAGCTACACCAACTGCTCCAAAACCCAGCTCGTCTGCTGAGTTTGCTGCTGCACTGCATGAGTCAGTAGATGGTAAAGAACTCCGGCAGTGCTCTGAATCCCCCATTTCTACCCAGTGGGTGGATGGGCTTCAGAGGACATTGGGGCTCGTGACTATTGCCATTTTCACGCCGTCCGGGTGGCTACGTTAGCCACCTCGGTGAGGTGTTCACAAAGTAGTGACAGTAGACACCGTTTACCGTGCCTGTAGTGGTAAAAATGAGAACCTATATCATGTAGTGCAGCAGTCTCCACGGACTCATGGTGGCCGTATTCTGTGTCATGATGCGGTTGCCAAACAGATAGCAGGTGCTTTGTCATCCAGTGGCTGGGATGTGGAGAGAGAGAGATTAGGCTAAAATAAGTAAATATGATAGGAGCGACCTGCGACAAGCGATATCTGAGCTAAAAGGAGTGGCGCCTAATAACATCAAGGTCATGGCACGGGGTGTGGCACGGGAAAAGTGCCACGGAGCTTATCGAGTGGGACATCTCGGCAGGAGTCCTTCGGGGCTCTTACCTTAATTGGTGGCCATTTTATAGGGGCACTTCCTTTCATCCCTCTCTCCCTCCTCTACCTTCCCTAACTTCCCTAATCCTTAGGGCCGGCGTCGGGTAATCCTGGGCGTCCTCCCCACTTTTTAATTTAGTTTTTTTCGTTTTTTTTTTCTTAGTGGCGTACTCCCTCCATCTTTGAGGAAAGTTTTCTAAGTTAAAAAAAAAAGTGTGTGTGTGTTTTGGCCAGCGTATGGCACAGTGGGGAACCTAACAGTTCACCGAACTGTCATTTCGCTGGCCCGCATCAAGAAACGGCAGCTCCATCTTGCCACTCTGAACGTCGCTAAGGCCTTTGGCACTATAAAGCCATTTTGCCCTGACTGATTGCCTTCGTGTTCTCGGGGCACCTAGTCGCTTAATTGAGTATGATGCCTGTCTGTACCATGAAGGCGAGACCGTTCTCAAAGTAGGAAGCGAGATGTCGGGGGATGTTGTCATTGGGCATGGGGTACGCCAGGGTTATCCCCTATCGCCACTCCTCTTCAACCTGGTCGTGTATACTGCCTTGGGTAAGCTGCCAGATGAAATAGGGTTTGATCTGGCCCCTGGGATGCGAGGTGCATTGGCTTTTGCCGATGATGTCGTCCTCCATGAGGGCTTGCAGATCACCCTCAACGCCTTTGCTGAGCAGCTAGCCAGGTGTTGTCTAGTGGTCAACCCTTCCAAGTTTCGGTTGGTCTCCTTGGTCCGGTCGGGAAACCAACATGAAGTCTTCCAGGCCTTGTGGCTTGGAAGACGAGGTCGAGGCTCATGTACAGAGGATCTTCCCACAGGTTGGGGATGCAACCATGGCGAGGCATCAGAGAGGAAATCCTCCTCTGTTGGTGGTTGGTGCCTCATGGAGGTTGCAGAGAAGCCAAGCAAGCTAGGAGGGGGAATATCAGCAGGTCCAGAGATTGTGGAGAAAGCATCTGGCTTGTGTGTGTAGCTTTGGAGGTACTGGAGAGAGCTGGGGATGAACAAGTTATGCCCTTTCCCCAGGGGTTTGTGGACTATTGGGAGCCACTCTTGAGTGCTCCCAGCCACAACCCTGATGAGCCGGTGGTTCCCCCAGCTTCCACCAGGGATTCCTTCTGCAGCATTATTATCCATTATTTTTCTTCTAAAGTTAAATCTTCCCTAACTGGCTCGGAAACTTTAACCCTACTCTTTTTTCTAAGAGTCCTCTCGTAGGTGTGGCAGGAAATAGCACTATTATCCATTATTTTTCTTCTAAAGTTACATCTTCCCTAACTAGATTGGAAACTTTAACCCTACTCTTTTTCCTAAGAGTCCTCTCTGCTCAAGGGCAAAGGCAAGACGGTATAGGGCAAAAGTGTGGCAGGATATAGCACTGAGGCAAGAGATGGCATTTGACTTTGATGGAGATGACGTGAAACGATGAGAACAAAGTGAATAGGGCTACTGAATGGCATTGAAGCAGAGTACCAGCAGGAGAGGATGTCCAGGATGGAGATGTCAAGTATCCATGTACACTACAGTGAAGTTATGGGCCTGAACCCAAGTTACCATCGTACATACGCACTATAAAATTGAACTGGACTAGATGGATTTTTAAAATGAGGGGAGGGGTAATATACCTAAATTTCGGAGTACCCTGGAGGCATGGGGACTGTCAAAAATGCCCTTTGTGAGACTTCGGAGAAAAGGAGGACGTCATTCATTTCCTCGGGTCCTGTACCATCCTCTCAGAGTACAGGAAAAGGTGGCTTGGTAAGGCTACTTTGACAAATCAGCAATGTATTCAGTACCTAAAAAGTGTGGAGGAAATATCAGGTTTTTCTAAGGAAGCATGGTTCTACCAAATAGAGTTGACTTCCTATTTCAATTTTTAAATTTAAAAAACTATTTGGCAAAGAAAAATATAGCTATACATATAAATATGTACAGTGCTGTGTATGAGCAGATATACACAATACCTGGAGGTGCAAGTGGCTTGATCGCCTTTGGGAATGTATATGAATGGCGTGTTGATGCTAGAAAATTCGGTTTCAGAATCCACCATAACGCAAAGTTTGCAACGTCTCCTCATACAAGGATGCAGCCACAGTGACCCAGGCTTCCCTGGTGGTGACGTTAAGAACAAGTCGTGTGATAATATGTTGCCAAGCATGTACGTTCCACTGAAATACAATATGAATGGTCTAGGAAACAGGAAGCAGGTGACCTGATCCTCCATCAGAATCTGGATGCAGTTCCCGGAGAAAGGCACTAATACGATGTACCTCTGGGAATATGCGGTCACCAGAAAGGGTCCAGTCAATTCATTTCTGTCAGAAGGCTCCTGGTAACGAACACCAACAGGAACCTTCCTACCACAGAGCAATTGAAGAGGGTAACCTCTCTGGATCAGGCACTCCTCTAGATCAATCAGGTATACATGAAGGTCCTTAAGGTTGCTACTTATCTTATGACCACGGACAGAAAGAGCTCTGGGAATTGATTTCTTAATGAGAGGTAGCTCTGGTAGTCCATGTATAGCTGAACATTTGTTTCCTAGACGCGTACCTAAGTCTGAAAGCTGGAGCCTGCCCAAAGAATATCCACATCGATAAAAGTAGCAGCTATGTAGGAAACTGTGAGTGGGAAGGTCACCGAGGAACATGCATTGAGGTCTCTAATGAATCTATCCAGCGCCGATGGTCCATGAGTCCATATACAGAATACATCATCGATGTACCTTAGCCAGGTATGAGGCTTGAGAGGGTGTTGAGGTGCTCTGTGCTTAAAGAAAGTATGTTCGAGCAATGCCATAAATAGATTGGCGTACACTGGCGCTGTCCATTTCCATTCCTTAGACCTGGAGGTAATACCGTCCGTCAAAAGTGAAGAAATTCATACACAAAACAAAAAACACATGACAAAAAATAAAATAAATTGTTAAAAGTAAATAGAAGAATAAATAAATCATAAAAGCAATCATGAAAAATAGAAAAAAAATAAATGGGAAAAAAAAAGTAAGTTACGCCTGCTCACCTAGTGATAGAGATTCAAAACAGGAGGGCAATGTGCATGGAGTGCAAAAGTATAAATTGTTTTGGTTGATATTGATTCTATAAATTGTTATGGATGCTGCTTCTCAGTATTGGATTAGGCAATTGGAGTACTCTGCAATTCGTGTTGCTAAATAAACGATGCACATCGAGTTTCTGGGGGTAGGTAAATTTTGGAGTCGACCCTAAGGGCCTAACCATGAAGATGCCTAGCGAAACCTGTCCACCTACTATTAGAGATGTCATGAATCTATTCGAAACTTGTCCACCTACTATTAGGGATGTCATGAATCTATTCGACCACACAGCTTCCTTTCGACTGGTAGGAGAAGCAGAAGTTAAATGCTTCCTTGAGACTACGCCATTCTTAATTAAGTAGCAAGTGACCTATTACCACTTCTGCTGATCTGTTTCATGATCCCATGACTGAGATATCGTGTCCATCAAGTGCTTCAGAAGGCTAATGAGCACCTTATCAGGTTGAGGCAGCAAAAAGCTGCAAAACTTGTCCATTTGGCACAGCCACATCTCACGGCAGGAGCCCACCTTTCACCTGTACCCCGTCCCCCCCCCCCCTGCGACAAAATCATCGCACGTCAATTAATGTACCAACCCTAGTTAGTACACGACTACCTACAGATGTCACGAGGTCACTGGTTGCCAGTGTCCAGTCTCGACCCTTACTGAGTCCAGTTATGAACCTCTCTCAACGCTCTTTAGTACCGACCCAAGCCAACCTCCTGGCTAGAAGTCGGTCATTTTCACCAACACCCTGTGGTGAGCAGGTCCAATTTTTGCAGTGTGCGCCGAGGTTTGCAAGGAGCCTCTGCTGGAGGGTCTTCTGGGCATCCAACTTACAGGCTGAGGAAGGTCTTGGTGTGCATCTAGCCAAGTGACAGTTTAACGAACCATCCGTGTTTGAACCTGAACCCCAGCCTTGCTCACACCTCTTGAAAGGTTTTTGGAGGTGCGTTTTCGAAAGCTGGCAGATCCAGCATTCCTGTGGTCACTGAACCGAACACAAAATCCAATGTCCATTGAGTGCTCTGCCCTGCAACAGCTGAATTCGGACCATTCTATTCTGATAGTGCCTGCTGACAGATGTTCCACAGTTTTGGTTTTAAACACTGACGATTATTGTCATGAGGTTAATCGTCAATTGAACAACGCACAGTCGTCCACAACCCCCAAAAATGTGATCAAATCTCAATTTTTTCATATTTTTCTACTGATTTGAAAATTCTATTCTTTATTCTACAGTTCTTTAAACACCCAAGCCTGCCAAGGCTTTCCCTAAAACTGCTTAGATAAGTTTGCAGGAAATCCGGAGTGTTTAAAGTAGACCGATGTTAGCGACTTTTTTTTTTTTTTTTCCATGTAGCGATTTGTATATATATATATTTTTTTCTTATTTCCGAAATGAGGAGAGCTTTGCTGATTGGTGATCACAGCCAACAAGTAGATCCGAAGATGAGTAAATTATCTTTGAAGTACGATTTTCATGAATATTTTTCCAAAATAGGTAGGAAAAAAATCATTCAAATATGTGCGCGCTAGAATTCGTCTCAGATGGTCGAGAAAGGTATAAAGAAATTTTTTGAACCAATTCCAGGTACCTACTAATAGTTGCTACCTTGGTCTGTAGGTCAATTTTTCTGATCCAAAGTCCGTATCTCTGCACATAAGTTTCTGATACCTTGCTGTAGTAAAAATTTTTAAATTTTAATTATCTCTTTTTTCAGCAACTTACAAACTGTTTTTTCTACTGAAATCCATTAATTTGTGGATTATTACATACCATTATCATGTGATATCTATTGATTGTTCTTACCTAATTAAAAAGTGATTCATCCATTAATATAATATTCATCATCATATGGGTAGGTACCTATTAACTATATAGGTAGGTAATCATGATAACAAATAATAATCATCATTACATTTGTCACCAGAAAAGTCTTAGATGAGAAAACTTGTTTCCTCGAAATTTGTTGTTACCAATTTGAATATATTGACTATTGATATGATAATTGATTATTATTAATCTTGAATAATAAGTGAAATAGGATGTTATTAATAAGATTAATTAGATACTTTTATTACTAGGCATTATTGTGTGTACTTGATTGTTTATTGTTCTACTGAACTATGTATTAAATAAACTTAGCTTAAGAAGTTAGTGAAATGTTTTTTTTTTTTTTTTTTAAGGGACCTGGGATTCTTTTCTGAATGTAAAAGTAAAGTAAAGTAAACATTGCAGGTGGGGGCTTTTCGTCCGCCTCGGGCGTCGCGGACGTCATCAGCTGACCTCCAAATGGAGGGCCAGAATTCGTTCAGATGATTTTGCTTAAAGCTACTCATTGCCACGCCCTATTGATTGGAGAGGGGTTCAGCGTATAGAAGCGTGAGAATTGCTTGGACGTGAGATCCTTATCTGGGCGGTCACCCATCCAAGTACTCACCACGCTCGACGTTCCTTAACTTCGGTAATCACATGATAAGTACTGCTTCAAAACGGATTTCTTTGGAGGAATTTTTCAAAGATTTTGATTTTGTAAACGATTTTCATCATATTTGGGCAAATGCTATAAATACTATACATTAATGTTTTTTCGTCCAAAAAAAAAAAAAAAAAGTTGTAGAAAATTTAATTTGATCGAATCAGAGCAATCCCAGCTCTCGAACTCTGATGGCAGGCCAGAATTTAGCGGTCGGGTACACCAAAATTGAACCAAATCATGAACTAAGATATTGATGAGACAAAAAATTCTTATAGGGAATTTCATGCTCATCGTAATTATTTTGATTACGATGAATCCTAGGGTACTAAATAAAGGCATAAAATGCGAACTTCTGACGTTTTTAAAATTTCCAGAAACATTGGTCGACTTCCAAATTTCCTTTTAGTTGAGAATAACTTAAATGGTCCATCTGGTTCACTTTGAACTAGGCCTAGAATAGGCAAGATTGGACAACGGGATTTTATAGTTTTTTTTTTTTTTTTTTTTGTAGCGCGATTTTGAGCGATCTACTAAATTAAACCTCAAATTTTAATTTCCCGTCTTTGTAGCACAAATTTTCGAGCCCACATTTTTGTCATTTCAAGTCATTTGGAACTCAAAATTGCCCCAATCACTTTCAGTCATGATGATAAACAACAAATAATTGCCCAATTCTAAAAATAAAATTAGTTTTGTGATACGACCTCGAACTAAATGGTTTTATTCAATATTCGGTTGTGGCCTTTAGAATCGTACGAGCTAATTATGCTACGTGAAAAATATTGGGGGAACGACCTGTAAAATTTATGTCACAATATATAGGTTATTCCCAAATTTTGTTTTCCCCAATGTCCAATTTTCCCCGACACTCGCTCCACTGTGATACGCGTATTGCTTGCTATCGAGCTGAGAGTCAAATGTTCTTCTGAACCAGTTCATTCATGCCTTAAGCAACACTCACACGTAATTTCTTCCCTTCTTAAAGCCACTTTCATTTTCACATTATTGGCAAGGTTTTTCGCAATTTTTCCCACTGTTCGATGGTTACTACCTAAACAGATTAATATTAGTTCGTTGATCTCTTAGCTCTATACCTAAGTACTTGACGCCAATCAACATACAGTCAATGAAAATGTTAATAGAAGGTAGAACACGTATCTACCTATGTAGGTATAGCCGTTAACAGTGAGGTTAAAGTAATTAACATGTTATTAATATTCCTTACAAAATAATTATTAGTGAACTAGTAATTTCAATATAAATATGGTACTCACCAGGACCTTCTCCGTCATAGGTAAAATCGCGAATGTGAAGTGTTCGCGCGTCAACTGCATACACTTCACCACTAACGGAATGAAGGAGTCGAGATAATGGACCGATATATCGACCGAAATAGTCCGCGGTAGCTTGCGCGCCATCTAAAACAAAAAGTCAATGTTCCAAAATGAGTAAAACAGACACTGAATCATGAAGACTATGCCTATGGGTTATTACAAAAATAGTTTAGATTCTATAGGTTAAGCTACGCACAAACTGGTTGCTAACATACAGTAGAAATATGTTGTTGAATGATCTGGTATCGGAATTTTATTAAGGCCAATCATCTCTGAAATAGTTCCGAAAACGACCACTATTAACACTGGGCTGAATTTAAATCCCCCAGTACTCGGTACAGTACAGAAAGCTCGGGGAAAATGTTTATGACTGTTTTCATTTTCATTTTTCTCGGGGAAAATGTTTTCGACGATGGGATGAAGGTAGAATAGCAGTACCTGCGCTTTTGAGCTTCACAACTATAAAAAAGAGTCATGCTAGAAGGTCAAGACTATAGAGGCAAACGATCCGTCATCAACATGAAATCTCTAATCTATCTTCTATCTATTGAACATCTAAAGCAAAAGATTAAACAAATGAATAAAATAGATAATAGGAAAATAATAAAGAAATTTAAAAAATTCAATAGGTATATGTTTTAAAAATCATGGAAATCAGATGAAACTGGTGAAAAAAAAAGAAAAAAAAAGGTGATTTGTATGTATTACCCCCTTCCATTCACCCTCTTCCATAATGATTTTTAAAACTCCTTAAATATTTTTCTAAAAATGGACCAAATTCTCAAATGATAAAAAAATACATTGCCAAGGAAATGGCACATGAGCTTCCTCGTGACCTTCACAGTACGTCACCATTAAATTCCAGAAAACTAGATACGACCTGTTCTGGCATCAGGGAATTAATAAAGTGGGAAATTGGTGGGAAAATCTGACCGAAATCCGTTCACAATTAAATCCCAGAAAACTAGAAACGACCGGTTCTGGCATCAGGGAATTAATAAAGTGGGAAATTGGTGGGAGAATCTGACCGAAATCCGTTCACAATTGCCTGAGTTATGACCGAAACAAGAAAATTTTGTTTGCGCCTGCGCAGAGGCTACCGTTGATTCGATCATGACGGAGCTGATAGGGGACCATGTACAGCTAAACCCGCACAATCCCTAAAAATTTGGAGAAAATCGCATCAAAATTGTGGAAATTACGGCTGTTGCAAGGACCGTAACAAGAATATTTCGTTCACGCATGCGCAGAGCGTACCGCTAATGCAATTATGATGATTGTCTTATGGGACCTTAAGGGACCTTACCCACATCATCCCTAAAAATCTGACCGAAATCCGTTCAACATTGACTGAGTTATGATTGTCACAAGGAATTCACGTTAGCGCCTGCGCAGAAGCTACCGTTGATTCTATCATGATGAAGTCGATAGGGGATCATCTAGAGCTTAACCCGCACGATCCCTGGATATTTGGTTAAAATCGGATCAAAATTGTGGAAGTTATGGCTGTTAGAAGGAAATGTGGACGGACAGACAGATAGACAGACACGGAACCAAATTTGTTCAGGAGGCTCTGAAACGCAAAATGCGAGTGGAAATTTTGATTTTGGAGCAAAAATTTTAATTTCATTTCGAAAGTGAAAACAAAGCTTCCGCTGCCTTGCAGTCTCGGAAGCAAAAGAATCACGAAAATCGGTTGAGGATTGTAGCTTGGGCAGCGCTTAAAAGGATTGGTGGTTACGCCCTCCATTCCCCCTCCCGACCTCAAATTCAAAATATCCGAGGTTTGTTGCACAACTAGACTAATGTTAGGATCGAAAAATTCATTGCACTTACGCTACCATTGGAACGGAACACCTAATTCACTTGCTTTGTCCTTCTTCTGTGTTTCTTTTCGCCGTTGTCTTTTTAGGGATGCCCCTTAGAAGTTGGGCAAAAGTTTCTTAGCAGTAAAGGGAGCCTCTATTGTTTTTGATTTCGGAATGAGTAAGATATCACTCAACGGTGAAAGAAACTAACCACAAAAAAATCCGTTTTATAGACCATTCTAAAATAGAATCCAAAGGTTTTAGAAGGTCTAAAACGACAAGAATATAGATCAGAGGGACTAAAAAAAGTGAAGATGTTTCAATTAATTGCACTTATTTTCTCTCGGTAGGTGCCTACATATATGTAGTATCTCGAGAACAGTAAAGGACTTTTTGTAATTTATATATCATATCTATGTACGCATATTGATGGCAAAGTCATCGTTTTGCCCGACCACCACGAAATTAAGTTACGCAAATAGCGGTCACGAATATGCGCTACGCTGAGGGACCCGTGAGGCTAATTTCTTTCTTAATCAACCTACAGTGCTGAAAGTTAAAATGGAGCTCCTTAGAGATATCTGGAATACAATTACAGTGTACGGAGGCGCACTGATCTGCTGAGGGATCTCTGATCCCCTGATCTGCTGAGGCCTTGCCTAACATTTTCTACATGGAAATCCCATTTAAGGAATTCTGAAACGGAACATTTTTTCCATAAAATCCTAACGTGCCCGATCCCTTCGCACATTTCATATAATAATAATAATAAAAACCTTTATTGTGCTTCAGACAAGTAATACGATATATATATCTAGTGCACATATATCTATAGTGCACACATGAACCACAGAAATAATAAAAATTCAATATAGGCGATGACGACATCAAACATACGTCTCATAGTTTGCTAAGGATTACAAAAGGTAATTAAATTATTAGATGAAATTTACTACATAAATTACTAAATTAAAGTTATGAAACTATCTGCACATTCTTGGGAAGAGGGAGGGAGGGAAGGTTGCATGAAATAACGCAACAAGTCAAGTATTCGGTCTTCACAAAGGTGCTTGATGCAGGCACCAGCAAAGTGGCCCAGGGACGACAACGCCCGGATGGTCTACGGCAGGGAGTTCCAGAATCTTGCCGCAGTGATAAGAAAAGATCTGGAAAGAGTTCTACTTGAGTGGCGGGTTACAAGTAAGGCATGTGATCGTAGTGATGAGGCGGTGATGAGTGGATCATTTAAATAGGAATATCTAAATCTTCTTCTATCTTCATATACCTCTGAGAAGGTCACAAATTATTTGTTACCTATTATAGCCTCTTAAAAATTTATCAGTGAAATAAAGTCTTTCCTTCTCTTTCATCATGTCTCTTTTCTGCTAGGTTTTGGTGTCAAGGTAGTGTCAGGTGAATGCACTCAATACAGTCATGTTTGTGAGTGAAAGGTTTTCTGTAATCCGCTTGCAGTTGGTCATCATTCTATTGTTTGCCGTCAACCACGTTTTATCGAACTCACCCTCCCCACCATTCCCCTTGAAGGGGATGAAAACTTTTCTTGAACAACAACCTTGCTGAGCAGCACTCATTCGTTTAATATTTTCGTACACGAACTGCAATTTGAGTGAGATCTCGTTCCGATCTTTGCCTAGTTTTTGGTTATCGTACGAGCATAATTCATAGGTTTCTGTGTTGGTTTGATATTTTAAAAATATTGTCATAAGTACTCCTTCTTATACTGTTGAGTAATGTCCAAAACCAAATGTGCCTCGGTTCGATCCGGTAGGAAGAAGAATCGTGGTAATCCGGCATCATTACAAAAACATGGGTTTTCAATAAAAAATATGTATAAATATGATTATCAAGTGCAGAGGCCATTGGCAATTGTGAACCGCTCTAATTGTATGTTTTATGCATGGTCACCACTCGGATCAAAAGTCGAACGGATTGAAAGGGACTCATCATTCTGGGAGAATAAAATGTTGCCAGCCATAGAACATTTCTATTTTCAATGCTTACTTCCAGAAATCCTCGATCCCCGTTTCACGACAAACATGCCCATCCGGGAGGATCCAGAGTTTGTGGAGCCAACGAATAGGAAGAAAAAAAGCAACCAGAACGATAGTGACAAAGAAAACGAAGGCAACCAAAATGAATAGGTTGAAATACGATGTTAAAAATAATATGACTGTGTTAATAGAAAATATAAATAAAAAAGAAACTTATAGATAATGAATCCCCGGGTCCGCGTCCCTGCGGCCCCGAGCAAGCGATGGTTCACCCTAGGTAATAGGCCTAGATGCTGATCCATCGGGCCCTCCATGTTTGTTCCTCTGATTTTTCAGATATCGGATGAACAAGCATGTTGGGTTTGAAATCCTTCTCTCCCTCTCCGTTCCTTTCTCCTGTTCTCTCTTCAACTCTCCCAATACGGTCCTAACACATAACACACGACAAAACACAAAGACACTCACTCTACACACAGGGGCGAGGCTTCTGCTACAACCCCTGGCAGCGGTAGCTGTGGGTCCCGACGGCGCCTCGCCAGCGGCCCATGGGCTGACCCATGTAACGACCAGCGAATGGGCTATGATTAATAGGCCGGTGGAGGTAGCATTGGCTTCAGAGTCGGTAACGACACCACTGTACACTACACAATACACACAAACACAACCAAACTTCCTCAAAAAACTAATGATAATGTCCAACATAAATATTGAGAGTACTAAAAGTGCCAACTGTGACTTCACCCGGGCTCCTAACGCAGCTGAGGGGATTTCCACTCCACCTCTCTCAACCCCCCAATCCACCCCGGAGCATTCCTTAGTGGAGGCTCCCAAGAATGGTAACTACTCTCACCATGAATGCAGAGACTGTGGTCTCTGTTGTCAATATTGACAACACAGTGTCTCCATCTGTGGGGGCACTGAAGAATGGTGAAAACTTCATCAACATGGAGCCAGGGTCAACAAGCCCTATTGTTGCTACTTCCCGTTTGGGTGGAGCAAATATGAATGTTCCTACAAAACCGGGAACAAGTGTTGCTGGATGTTCAGTTCCCAACGTAGAAGCCCCCGCTGAACAATGAAATGCTGTAGCAAAGCCTCCGGGCACTCTGAAAAAGCAGCCCGGTGAAAACCATAAAACTATCCCCAAGGTGACAGTTAAATGTCTTAGACCTCTTCAAGAGGTCTGCATATCAAGGTCAAGGGGGATGGTTTTAAAACTTCCAGCTCTCGGAAAATTGGAAATGCGTTGGTGCACCAGATAGTTTCAAACCAACAGAAATGAAGATTATTTCCAAATCTAAGGTTCACGTCAAAGTGGTGTCTCACTTAAAGGATACAAGGTTAATCGACTATAAGGTTTCGTTATTGAACAATGCAAAAGCGAATACAATAATTTTAGAATTAATTTGAATCTGAGTCCTACCTACCAAGAGAAAATGAACGTAATCATATAGGGAAATGAATAGGGAAGAGCAGGCACATCGTATTCTTTTTACAACATAACCTTACGATCTATAAGTCAAGGTAATTAACCCTTCTCTTGGTGGACACAAAAAGAACATTCTTACCAAACTAAATCCGTCTTTCTATACGAAAATGCTCATGAACTGGGGTGCACTAGGCTTATCATTGACTTACCACTTCCAATCTAATCGTCTTTGTATATGTGGATGTATCTCTCCAAAGGGTTCGTAACTTTAGCACTCACTTTTACACTAAGTAGGATTTCTTTTATGTAACACATTGTATGCCAATTACCACGAAATAAAATACATTCAGGGCCATAACATCGACGAGAGACTTCTCAAAAGGTAAATAAACCGAAGCCGGCTGGAAGGTTATGGTATAATCATTTATCTGTTAGTTCACATATCGATTGTTTCAATTGTTTCCATTCAACTATGGGTATTTCCACCACCACTGGCGTTTAGTCCGCGTAAGATTGAATTAATTTTATTTTACCATTATTCCTACTGGGACTCATACAAAAAATCAGGGATAATTGAATGCTAATATGAGTTAGAAAACATATTGTTGGTAAGAAGGACACAATCGATGCTACTGCAATGAATCGATCAATCGAACGTGAATCGGTGGTCAGTAAAGGTGGAGAAAGTAGGGAAAGTGAGAGAGGGGGAAAATGGCTTATGGCTTCCACAGCGAAATGAGGAAGGGCAAGCCCAAACAAAAAGAAGTGGGGAAACACGACGTTGTTTCCTATAGTTTCCCTTTATAGTATCTCTATCTTACGGGTTTTTTTTTTTTTTTTTTTTTTTTTTTTTTTTTTTTTTTTTTTTATTTATTTATTTATTTATTTATTTTTTTTTTTTTTTTTTTTTTTTTTTTTTTTTTTTTTTTTTTTGTAGTTATTTTGCTTCTCTCGGGTGGGCAACTATAAATATTATCCACGGCATTTGGCCCTCCCGCCTTGGAGCGTTATTAGTTGCTAGGTAACCGGACCCGCATAATAGACGTGCTTTGCGGGTTGCATCCTGTACTGACGTTAATAATGTGAAGCATCACTTGCGAAATGAACTTTTACATCCTCTGGGATCATGGGGAGGGGGGGGGGGCTATTCCCACCCTGCCCCTCCTCAAATTACGAGTATTTTGCTTCTGCCTCTCGGGGGGGGCTTCCCCCCCTTTAATCCGTCCCTGTACTGACATCAGGGGGAATGGTTAAACATATATGTTTTAAAAAATTTAATTAATTTTCCCTCTGTTCATGCCTATATCTACCCAGACATTTTGATGTCAAACTTCCCGACTGCAATTTGAAATGGACCTCCTTTGTTATTTCAAGAATTCAATATCAGTGCCCACTGATCAGCTGTGGGGTCTCTGAGCCTAGTTTGTTTTTTAATTGACACATGATGCTGAAACCTGAAATTTTTTTCTTGGTCGATTACAAAGGTTCGTTATTGAAAATGATGGACTAAAATTAGGAATGGATGCTGCGCAACATGAAACTGAAGATAAAATTGGTTGATACTCTGGTTAGCTTGACATCATCAAAATGTTTTGACATGGATATGTCTTTTGGCTGGGGGGGTCAAGGAATTTTTTGCGACACTATTTTTTCTCCACACAAAATGCAACGCTCCGGCACTAGGTTATTATTAACTCGAAAAGTGAAGGCTTGGTAGAAATCAATGAGGTACTACCGCAATGAAGTACCTAATTCCGCCTTCCTCAACAACCGACTTAGACTTCTGTTTTAGCATGGAACGAAAGTAGCGCGGAAGTTATTACTTTCCCAACATCCCAACAGAGTGTAAAGTAATGTCTACAACTTTGACATATCCATGATCTATTGTTTTTTCCCCCCCAAAGGAGAAATTTATATATGGGTCATTCTCACAGAAAAGGGCAGTTTAACTCTTTTCTTAACAAACTTTTACTAAAATGTTGGCTAAAAATATAAATTCAACGATTTTTATCAGTTTTTTACCATTCGATTTAAAATTGAACTCAGGAAGGTTACCAAGTTGTCCCTCGATGATGCCGATGATGTACAGAATATGGACTTCTTTTACATCGTAAGTTAATCAAGCGCAACAAACAAAATAAATTATTTGAATCCAGAACTTTCCCTTAGCGTCGAGATGGAACAAATCCTGTCCCCAATACAGAAATACCTTGGATGCACATATCAATTTGGCCATCCAACGAGCATGGTGAACTCGCCCTGGTGCGTGACAATGCATTTTTCTAGCGGACCACCAAAACGACAAATACCAACTCTATCAGTAGTCAAGAAGCCGTAATTCCTGCTTCAATGTAGCCAACAGCATAGGGATCGTAGAACTTTTATCACCAAGATTTAGGAAGGTTAAGGTGAAGGGGATCAAACCAGGTAAGATCAATTTCTCCCAAAATGGTTTTAAAACGTCCCGAAATTTGAATGTCGGGAGAACACGATGGACACAAGTTGAAAACATCATAGGCAAACGCAGTATCCTGGATTCAGTGCACTTTAAAACCGCTTGGTACCAAATTTTAGCTCAAAATACTGGTTATTTAGAGTAATAAACTGGTAGGAAGATCACGCATGACATAGTTGTGCACTGAGTGCAGCGGAGCTGAGAGTTCTGCCAAGACGTTATCGTGCAAGCCGTATTACTGGTCAGAAACCCCTTATATTGCACCTTTTTGGAAAGCTTTCTTTCATATCTTTCTATTGAGTAAATAAAATATAACCATGAAAATTCCCCATTTCTTAGTTAGTGCACATAACTTAAACTATACCCAGAAAATGCCGTTCTTGAAATAAGTTTTCCACTGCATTTTCTGCTATAATAGCAACACAGTTCCTGATTAAAGCCGAGGTACTCCCACCAACTTTTCATTACCACCTGCTGATACCAATACTGGCAAACGTTCTAAATGGCAAACTGGCCAACGTTATTATTTTAGCTAGTCAAGAGTTTATCAGGTACCATTTTACTATCCCAATGCATGTAAAAAAATAAACTTTTGCAAGTAAATTTTTCCTTGATGTTATTAGCTATCGAATCCATTTCCTTTACATTAACATCTCCGGCGGATCGTACTGAGGGACAATTTAATTTCCTGTGAACCATGCCCAGGGCAAGTTGTTGATTAGATACTTAAAGACTAATGGGCTGGGAAGATGATGTAATGTTTTGATTTCGCCTCCTCCCTTCCACCCGTCTTTTATTCTAACGGTCTAATGATTCCGAAAAAATCATTTAAAAAAAAATTATAGAAATTTTACAGCTGATGAGCACTTCCCTCTAATGCAGGTTCTTCACTACCTAGAAACCTGAAATTTTATTATTGCCAAATTTAAAAAAAAAAAAAAATTGAAAAAAGGGGAGGGGAGTCACAATAAAAAAATAATAACTTTACTTTTTTAACCACTCAAATCGGAACCAGATATTGTTCAATGGACTTGATTTTTAGGCAACCGAAGATGAAACCAGGAAAGATTTTCCGAGGACATTTAGCTTTAAGAGGAGACTTGAGTTGAGACACTCTACAATGGGCACATGCACTAAAAATGGAATTCTGAAAACCTCACTCATTAAAAAATATAATTGAAATATATAGAAGAGTGCAGGGGGTAATATTAGGAAGTTCTCATCTATTGAATGTGTTTAGTTTGTGTAACAGACAAGAGGCTAATGTTGAGCCAACAGATCTTTCGAGACATCCTGTGGGACAAGCAATATTTTACCTCTAATGGTTTGTTTACGAAGCTGATCGTTACTATTGCATGAATAGACATTATTAACTATAGTTATTACTTTTTTGTATTACACCGCTTCAAAAAATCTCAACAATTTTACTATGTACCGGGACTACCGATTTTAATGCTGGAGTGATTAGGGGACGAGCGAAACTGTAGTTGGTCACAGCTGCTGGCTCCGAGATGTACCACTTTAATATGATTGGAGAGCTGTAACACGGTCGGAATGCGATCACTAGGGCATCACAGATTGACTCCCGATGCTGCATTACTAAAGATGAACACTTTGCATCCAGGTCAGGCTCGTGTATTTCACTTGCAAATAATACACTGCTTTCTCGAACTTCTTTAAGGATTAACGCTTTATTATGTTGACCAAAAACAATTTTATGACTTCAGAATGACTCCACTAAGCAACACAATAACGATTGGTGGAGATTCGTGAGACAAAAAGCTAACATAGTTGGTACCTACCCGCAAGTGGCAAGTTGGTTGGTACCTACATACTTATTGATCTAATAGAACCATATTTCACTGGGAGCACCTCTGTCATTAAGAAAAATGATTATTCATCATCATTCATTAGAAAACTCTGTATTCTGTACATGCTGGGTGTGACGAATAGAATGAGTTGTTAATTACATTTATGTATGTAATTTATTTATTCGAATATGACTCCGTGGTCAAATCACTATGACAATTAAATTGTAATTAATTTATGCTCAAAGTTGCATTTTATTTGATCTCAATATTGAAAACTGTTACAATGAAAAACATCGCTGATTCAATGAACTAATGAATTAGTAATTAGTTCAATGAACCATAATGTAATTACGGTTGTTTAGCTTTCACTTAACCGAACATTGAAATCACTAAGGCTTTCGGAGGTTGGGATGTGTGTTAAGTAGGTAGTTCCCGCCCCTTTTTGACCGTATATAATTCGATCCAGGTCATAGTTGGAAAAACTAGTACTTCATACATGACCAGCCATTAAGATGAGAATATGAATGAGTTTAATAGTTTGATAAGGTACTTACGGATCTGAGCCAAAGCGAAGCCGACGAAGAGTACCGCTAACCGAACCATCCTGGCTACTGACTCTGGTCTTCGGAGGTTCCTTCAATGTGTTGCCATCCCCTCCACTCGAAGTCCCCATCCGCAGCTGAGCAACCCTTCTCCAAACTCCTCTTCAGATCCTAATGTTGAAATCAGTTCACTACCAGATACATTACGTGTCCTGATGGGTAAACCGTGCTTAGAACCAGATGAATTATATGCATGACTCAAATCGAGGCTAGTAAAAATAGTTAATTCACTGTTATCTGTCCCCTTTCTAATATCATCTATAATACTATTCAAAGCAGTTTGTGTACTATGTCCTTTTCGATATCCTGACTGATACATATCAATAATATGGTGTCCCTCTGCATACATAATCATTTCAGTATACCTATATCACCTTATCAAAAATTTTTGCGAAAACACAAATCAAATTAATTGGCCGAAAACATGGAAAATCTACAGGTGGGTTCTTCTAACTAACGGTAAAACAAGCCTCCTTCCATTTCTGAGGATATTATTACGCTATTTCCGCAGCGGTCGGCTCGCTACAGTGGTGATGGGTTTGACTTGTTTTAATAAATAAATACACAAATAAATTAAAAAAAAAAAAATCAAATTGAAATCAAAACGTTGGTAGGTAGGTAATAGGGCGCCACCAATTCCTTTTTGTTTAGGCGAAGAATTGGAAAACCTTAGTTGAGGGTTGTTTTTAAATAACCAGATTCATGTGAATGTAGAATATGTATTTAATGGGGCATGGACTGTATTTGGTGTTTACTTATAATACAATTACAATTCTTGTTATTTATGTTTTTTGTAATTATTTGGCTACTGAACGCAGAACAGTGATTGGCCATCAAAACTTTTACTGGTCTTAGGCACCCACTATTCGGTAATTGCCTATCTTATACAAAATCCCAGAAATTTCATTCGAAAGGTTCACACTACCTAAGGGAGTAGGTAGGTATCTAAGCGGAACGCCCTTCCTCTTTTACTTATGCTTATCTTTCTGATTCCTAAGACTTGCCGTCGCCTAACATAAAGGGAAAGGGGGAACTTATCGACTAATCTTAACTATAACTTACATACTACGGGGACAGGGGGGAACTTAACAGCTATATTAGACTATTCTACGGTGCGAAGGACAAGTACGGTGAGGGAGACGGGTCGTAACTATAAGGCCGCTCCGAGAACCTCCCAAACGAAGAGAAGAAAACAGATAGGTTAAGTACCCCCTACAACAAGGGAAAAGTACATATTAATTAGTACCCAGAAGTACGTTTCACAGGCTCTGGAAAGGAGGGTGAGGAATGGGGATAGTACAACACTAGTCTTACTAAAATGTGAGGTTCCGAAATTTCAAGTATAGGTACAGTACAGATAGCCTCCAAGATTCCGCAACAGTAGCAAACTACTCATGTTTTCCACAAAGCTGCATACACTATTCAAACTAACAGTACTACCCAGTGAACTTATAAGCAAGTAACCCAAGACATCATTAAATAAGTACTTATTAACGTTAACTACCGTAAATTAAATTTCAAGAAAGGAACTTTGGGTATTAATGTGCACAAGCACTCACCACGAGGTATTTCAACAAAGAACAATGGAATCTCCATGATACATAATGAAAGAATTATATCAGTAATACATGGATAAATACCTGGTGATAGTCGGTATTATGTTTTAGTAATATCCCAGTTTATAAGCAACAAATGAGTATGGGAAATATGATTCCTCACAATGAATAAAAACTCTATATCGGGAGTTATTTCGCAACAGGCGATAATTGGAGGCTCTACAGATTCTGGTGAACAGAGATTTTCTACTCGACTTAGGGGTTAGGTAGAATAAAGATATCCGACGCAGCAATCCGAGTGTCAAATACACTCCAAATGCACAAAAAGCAGAGGATACTTTTCAGCCTCATCATTAAATAAGTACTTAAGATTCATAATGAAAGAATTATATCGCAACAGTAAAAGAACTGTGTCAAGAGGGGGGGGGGGGACGGCAGCCTGGATTCGGACTTCTGACAAGCGATAAGAGATCCTCGCAGCCGGTAAGCGATAAGGTGACGGCTGGCCAAGCGAATTCGAAGCCTATTAGATATTTACGAACGTAACAATATATATACTGTTCTTTATCGAAAAGTTACAAATATGACACAAAATATGAGCTCACTTGTCGATAATATTTGGAACTGCATCAGCGCCCATTGCTTGCGAAGAAATATCATTGACGGCTATCACAACTTCAACGGGTTTTATTTCGGAAAATTGAAACTGCCTCTCACTGTGGAGAGCCTTATGCGCATGATAACTTATCAAACTAAGATCCACCGGTGCTTCGGTACCAAATAAACAAAAATAGTAATTTAAACCTTCCAAATTGACGCACGGATCCTCAATATCCTCAGCTCGTTTTGATTTCCCGAATACTAGATCATAAGCTAACTTCCACTACTCCTTCGGGCTAGTCACAGCTCCGTATCTATCCTTAACATACTTGTACTCGGCATTCCTCATCATGGTTTTCACTTTATTTCTCGTTTTTATGGTAAGACATTTTATCACACTCGTTATTAGAATGTCTACGCCTCATATCTAATCGATTTCTTTCCTTCATAAATCCAACTATTTCAAATGAACGCTAAGGTGTAGGCTTCTTAGTTACTCGCACTTGCTTTAGTGGGAAGTATTTATCCATCAATCGAGACATGACATCAGTCATAATATTAAACTTTATGATCAATGTCTTTACAATTATAAATCTCAGAAAAATCAAAATTTTTATCGTTCTCAATTTCTTTAAAATCGAGAGAGAGAGAGAGAGAGAGAGAGAGAGAGAGAGAGAGAGAGAGAGAGAGAGAGAGAGAGAGAGAGAGAGAGAGAGAGAGAGAGAGAGAGAGAGAGAGATAGAGAGAGAGAGAGAGAGAGAGAGAGAGAGAGAGAGAGAGAGAGAGAGAGAGATTTGTTTATTTATTGATCAGGGTTACATTAGGGCCATAAGACCCTCCCTTACTGTGACCCTGAAGTGGGTTTTACATCTTGCAAGGTGAAAAATTGTATGCAAATTACATCAAGTTATTATCAGTTGATGAACTCAAACGCTACGAACGCAAGATTCAATCTGTGGGGTAGAGATCCATATGAAATGTGTGTTGGGGAGTTGACGACATACAAGCGTTCCAGATGTTCCAGACATCAGCCGCGAAGATGTTGTGGATTACCTATCTAGTTTTAGAACAGTTCTTTGAATCAATTGAAACTAAAAACTTTAGAGTACTGTGAAAGTGGTCATGTGAAAGGATGTGCTATGAGAGCTCTGCCAGCCGGGAATAGTAATTATCGAATGTGGAAAGGTTAGTTCCTAGAGGGCAGGTATACCTACGTACTTTCCGTATATTATTACTTGTTCATGTACTTCATTGATAAAAACGCAAGTAGGTACCTAATTACCTTTTTTGTCCCTGAAATTTGCGTAACTGCAAAACTCGCGCGATAACTGCACTGCCAATGCCGTCTTTATGAAATCACCTTCGGAAGATTGCATTTCAAGGTTTTTTCCTTGCAGCTGGTTTTTAATTCATGTTGCATATTCAAGGATTCGATATTTGACAAACTTGCTAATCGGTGGTTGTATTCGTCGGCAAAGCAACGACCCACCTACTTTGTTTAGGCACTTTAACAGCAAATCTGGTAGGACGTACGTACCTACCTAAGTAGTTTCGTTTCTTGGTGTAGCAACAATCTGCCTTGTTTACGAGTTTACTCGTCACCATGACAACAAGGTGAAATAACTTTGACTTCGCCTTGCCTCGATGTAAGATGCGCTAGTGTCCAAGTCTCGAGAATATCACCCATATTCTTCTAATTTCTCGTTTTGTGCCTGGCCAGGTTTCCGCTACTGAGGGCGCACATTAGGATGCTCATCCTCCCCAATTGTAGGGCTGCCTCTGGCTTTCGGTAGTGCTCCAAAAGGGTCTGAGTGGTGTCACCAAGGTCTATGAAAGCTGCCTCAAATATTCGGGTCCAAGGTTAATATATTGTGCGCAAACAGCAGCATGCCACCAAAGCAGCATGCCTCTCAGCAGTCGAGGAGCTGTTGCTCCACAGTGTTCGGCGAACTTCCTCATAATGGATGAACCGTTGACACGTGCAACACCAGTGTAAATAAATACCTGCTCGAGAATGGAATATCGGCATTTTCCGGATTGGTCAGCATCAAATCCACTGCTTCAATGTCCGTTTTATGAACCAAGAGGGACACTACTCGACCAGTTTTTCCACATATGGACAACCTCCTGAAAGATGATGGCATTAATTGTTCAGCTGTCGATAACAACTTGTAACCTTCTCTCCTTGGTTCAAGCTCAACTGCTGATGTCAAGTGATCGATGGTAAGGTATTCAATTTCCGCTACTCTTCGGCGATTCAAAATCCACCACCGTATGGTAAGAGAATGTAGCAATTGAATGTACGCAGGTAGGTAAAATTCTTTTTTCAATTAATTTTTTGAACGTGTGAGCACAGAAATCACATGATCATTGAGTCTTACAACATACTCCATCAGGGGGATTTCTTGCTTTTTAGCGTGGGATGCGATTTCATATTGCTGTTTGGAGCTTGAACCAACTTCTACAGCAAATCTGTTGTTGAACAATTGCAGGAAACGTGTAACACATGTAGATTTTTTAATCTGTTCATCACAAATAAGGAAAGATTCAACAGCTTTGACGAATTTTTTGAAAGCCAGCCCATATTGATTAACCACAGATGCTTTTTGACAGTTTTGTCCTTCTCGCCCACACGTTTGTCCAATGGCTTGAATGAATTTTGGGAACGCTCTGATCATGACACAGCCAACAGAGTCATTCAAGCTACCATCAATTTTCATCATTTTCACAATAATACAAAGGACGATTGTGATTGTGGACCTAGCCGCTGTCTCTTTCTTGTCAGTAAAAGCATTTTGGAAAGAGCTATTGGAATGGAGAATCAAATATCGGTCAGAAGCTAGTATCAAACGTCGTTCGTTACTTGTCTCCCTATTCATCGCATCCATCAAAGTTCTCATTGATGGCAGCATAACTACATCTGTCACGTTTGGGGTTGGTGTAAATAAAGCAGCTTTCACTAAATCCCGTTTTCGGGGTCTGCTGCCCAGGGTGGTGTCGGCGGATATGTGAAGGTAGGTACATGTGTTTTTCACTAACGAACTGCTCACAATGGCTACACTTAATTCTTGCTTTGTATTAGTAGCCCTTCTCAATGGGATGATGGAAGCTTTATGTGGATTATTGTAGGAAGCATCACCTTCTGAAATGATTCTTTTCACCATCCTAGTCTTCACTTTAACATCAGAACGATTCTTTTACTCCTTGGCACGATCTTCATTGGAATGGATGTTGCGGAGGTGTCGTGATAAATGTGTGACCAATTTCTGACAGAACAGGCAGCAGTGCGTGGGTCTCCCCAGAGAGTGGTGTTGCAAAGGTTGTTCCAAACCTGCAACACTGGATTCTTCTGTATCAGCATTAATACCTGCACAAACATGATAATATGTATTTAATAGTGTTTCAACAATGTAGGGAAAAGATCCAATGTTGAGATAAGATCAAGATCAAATCATTCACTACAGATACTAATCAGTATTCCAAGTCTTCCCTTTGGTTGTTTCATTATTATTTTCGAGAATGTCCATCATTGATTGTGCAAATGTTGACGAATATCACTGTTAATGCAGAAGATTATCCATTATAATATTCTACGAGCTTCTCTCACTCGTACGAGCTTCTCTCACTCGTAGCTTTCAACTCACCTGGGTTGTCTTGGGGAAGATCAAATATAAGCGTGTGTGAAGCAATACGCGTAAGTGAATTACTAATGGTAATGGCACGGACCAAAAGGTACTTTCCAGTACTTCAATCAAACACATTCCGTCCCTCCTACAGATGTAAATCTGAGACCGGAATATTACACAACGGTTCAGCACCCGAATACGCATTTCCAAACAGCTCGAACCGAACCTGGCGCCCCTTGCGGCATACCAATGAACGAACCACGAGGTTCAACCACCCAGCAAAATGTCCTTGACAATTTCGCTCACATTTCCTTCGGAAATAATACAGGGACCAACCCGCATAATCAAGATACGGGTACTTTTCACAACGTCCCACTTGGTCTACCTACACCAAGTAGAACATAGGTATATAAATCCACTACAAATGGTGACCCCGCCTTTGAACAGGCTAAACACAGAGCAATACGTTCCCTCTTATGAAGCTAGTGGATTTCAGGGAACCACTGCGGGCGTGCGACCCCCGCCGGGCCTCTACGCCCCACATCTCACACTTCAACCCTCTCCACAAAGTGGCTTTAAAGCACTTTTGGAGGAAATAGGTGACTATCAAAAACCTATTTTTCAGAAGAAAAATATTGATCGAGCTCTCGCAGAGTTCGATCAGTACTGCATTCGCAAACATTTGAGAACACAAAACGAGTGTTTCTCCGCCATTTACAAGTGGGTACCTGAGGAAATGAGAGAAGCTATTGACTCAGCATATCTCACGGCACCCCACGCACCTTACGACGAGGCTAAGAAACGCCTAACTCGAGAATATGGGTTGTCTATGCAAGACAGACTCCTCGCACTAGAGGACCCATCATCTCTCGCCAAAAAACCCAGCACTAAGTACCATGAAATGTACGCTAAAGCAGTTGGGTACTTTTCGGAGGCATTGATCACACAAAAGTGGATCGAAACTCTGCCAAACGACGCACGGGGTCTCGTCGCAGCACAAGCAAGCACGAGCGCCCGGCTTGACCTGGCCGACACGCTACACGCGTATAAATCAGAAACTCCTTCCCTTAACATTAGGGGAGTCGAGTCAAACAACAAAACAAGCACTTCAAGCCCTAAGAAGTCTGTTACACAAAAAACTGAGTATAAACCTCACAAACCTAACATCTACATCTGCCGAAACCACACGCGTTTCGGCACAGAGACACGTAAGTGTGCGGATCCGCAGCACTGTGGTTGGAAACCAACCGTCTCGAAGTCAACCAAAAAGGCCGCAGCTATTAGCCAGCCAAAACATAAAATAGTTTCGAGGGAAGCTACACCAGAACCGGTACCCAAAAGTACCGTTCCCACTTCAGACAACGAGTGCTCGGAAAACGAGTAACTGCCAGTGTTGCAGAGCCTATACGCCGGCAGACCAAAGATTTTAAACGGCTCTTTTTCAAGTGTCAACTTCACGGCACCGAATTCCTCATTGACACGGGAGCAGAAGTGAACATTCTGCCCCACAATGTCACTAAAAAGCTGGGTTTGAAGGTTCTCAAAACCAATATCAAGCTCACAGCTGCAAACGGCGCCCCAATCGAAACATTGGGACGAGCCAACACAACGATCAACATCGGTCTCGGTGACATGACCACCGATTTCATGATCACAAAAGTCGACCTAGCCATCCTAGGTATTCCCTTCCTTGAGTCCTGGGACATCGGGATCAGAATACATTTATAGAAAAAAAAATGAAGAGCTATGCCGACCAAACAATAGCAGCTGTCATACAAGAGAAATTCTCTGATGAACAAATCGAAGCGGCTATTCCTCACCGGGACTACAGCTCAAGCTCAGATAGCACACAAATTATTGAGGATAAGAACATTAACTCAATAATCGAGATTTATAAACGGCAAATGGACAAGCTCCAAGGCAAGTGGAAGGACAACGGGGTTTACCACCGTATAACTACCGAAGGCTCACCTGTACACTTCCGAGCAAGGCCTATGGCGGGTGAAAAAAGATCCCAAGTTAAGAGCACTTTCGAAAAAATGCTCACAGACGGCATAATCGCCCCGTCTGACTCCGAATGGGCTTCACCCCTACACTGCGTGCCAAAAAAAGACGGGACGTGGAGGATCACAGGCGATTATCGTTTCTTGAACGCTAAGACGAAGAAAGACGCCTATCCTCCACCTCACATACGCTCTTTCCAAGCCAATTTGCACAATACACAAATCTACTCGACTATAGATTTAAAATCGGCATACTATCACATCCTGATGCACCCCGATGACGCTCATAAAACAGCCATTATCACCCCTTTTGGCCTGTACGAATTCAAAAAGATGAGCATGGGGTTAGCCGGCGCTGCCCAGACTTGGCAACGCTACATGGACAACATAATGCGAAAATTCGAATTCGCGTTTGTCTACCTGGATGACATTTTGGTTGCTTCCAAAACCTACAAGGAACATTTGGAACACCTCAAAAAAATTTTTGACAAATTGGGAGAACACGGGCTCCGAGTAGGGTTCGACAAATGCGTTTTTGCCCAACCCACCGTCGACTTCTTGGGTTTTACTATCTCAAAACACGGGATAACCCCTAAAAGAGACAAAATAGAAGCCATTGAACAGTTCCCACGACCGATAGACGTACAAAGCCTACGCAGATTTTTGGGAATGTGTGGTTTCTACCGAGCTTGCTCTAGTAAATTCGCACACATGGCTCAGCCCCTATACAACGCCATTCAATCAAACAAGAAAAATGACAAAACTCCGATTGAATGGACACCAGCAAGGGAAGAAGCTTTCAATAGCTTAAAACAAGCAATGATCAAAGCCACATTGCATAACATAGCCCATCCTCACCCTACAGCGGAATGGAGGATAGTGTGCGATGCGTCCGACACTCACATCGGAGCAGCTCTAGAGCAAGAAATAACAAACAAGGATGGCTCAAAGACATACCAACCATTGGGTTTCTTTAGCAAAGAAATTCCTGAACAATGGAAAAATGAAGCCTCCTTCGACAAAGAGATGTTCGCCGCGTACCAAGCTTGCATACACTGGCATAACGACTTGGACGGACGCTCTTTCCATCTATGCTCAGACCATAAGCCACTACTAGGCACAATGTTGAAGAAAAATGCTCATTTTTCTAAAATGAGACTAAGGTGGTTGACATACATATCACAAATGACAAGTGATATTCGACACATACCCGGAGAACAAAACGTCGTGGCAGACGCACTCTCCAGACCATTTGACCCGGTTGAAATTCAAACCAAGTCAATTTCAACTCAGACAGACGAGGGTCCGGCGGAAGCCGAAATTTCGAAAGTAACGGCCGCAGTTGAGTGCAACCTTTTACTTCAAGTACTAGAAGCACAAGAGAAATCTCCTCCCACGTCAAAGGACACACGGAAACTTACAAAAGTTGAGTTTCCACAAGGGGAGCTATGGTGTAACCTAGACTTAGGACACCCCAGGCCTTACATACCAAAAGACATGAGACACGATATAATCAGCCAAATTCACAATTTGGGTCACCCAGGTATACACTCTACAGTATACAAGGTGAAACAGAGGTATTTCTGGCACGGACTACGCACAGACGTCTCAAACTGGGTAAGAGCATGTGAAACTTGCCAACGAGCCAAAATCACTCGCTCTGTTAAACTACCTTACACAGAATTCGAAACGGCAACGAAATTCTCTCATGTCCACGTCGACATAACCGGGTCATTACCATTGGCAAAAGGACGAAAACAATACCTTCTCATGATGGTAGACAGAGCGACAGGTTGGGTGGAGGCTGTTCCCCTAACTAATATTGAGACGTCCTCTATAACTGACGCATTTATTAAAATTTGGGTAGCTTCCAAAGGAGTTCCCAAATACATTACCAGCGACCAAGGAGCCCAATTCGAATCAGCTCTGTTTCAATCGATAATGGAGCGTCTAGGGGTAAAACATACACACACACTGCCATACAAACCTTCAACAAACAGCATGGTGGAGCGTAGAAACAGATCACTGAAAGAAGCGATCAAAGCTCAAAACGAAAATTGGCTCGACGCACTACCTAAAGTACTACTAGCAATGCGTACAGCGGTGGACCCAGCTACGGAAACAACGGCTTTCCAAAAAGTCTACGGGATAGATGTACCCCTTCCAGGGGATATATTCGTTACATCAACGAATATTTCTGAACTAATATTTTTCCGCTCCACCCATATAAAGCATAATAACACCAAATACGCTGTGAATATGCCCAAAATCTTGGATACATGTTCACACGTCTATATAAGAGTGCCTACTCAACTCTCTTCATTGCAATGCCCATACACAGGGCCTTTCAAAGTGATAAAACGAGATAAAGTTTCTGTCACAGTGCAAATTGGCGAACAATTTAAAAAAGTTCCCAAACAGCACATTAAACCAGCATATACTCTGGATGACAATGAAACGGCGGCACGAAGCACAATTTCGGACAAACAGGAGGAAAACCTCCGAAAATCCGACAGAGGACGCGTCCCCTCAAACAAATTCGGCGAAAATTGGGTGACGTCACTCAGCTGCCAAACCAAAACACGTAGCCACGCAACTTTTTCTCGCATAGGAACAGTGGGGGCTATATATACGGAGCGCAGTCAGCCTACAGCTCATACCAAATCAAGCCATGACACAGCCGACTCCAACAATCGAAGCGATGTCCACGGAGGAAGAGGAGGCCTTCCTCCTCTGCGAGGAACCTCCAGCCCTGCTGGAACCTCTCCCGCCGTCTCCGACCCCCCCAATGCAACCGCCCGCTCCGAGAGAGGTCGTTTGGAGGGCTCCCCAACCCAGCACCAGCCAACAGCCGGCTCCGACCACACCAAGAATCGAGCAGAGGTCCCCAGCTCGTCCACCCTCCAAATGGATCAGCTCGGGAGACGTTCCCGTACCTCGCTGGGACCAGATGAGCGCAGCAGGGTGGTCTTCACCCGAACTGCCCTCACCGCAACCACCCAGCCGCGGCCGCGGGCCCAAACCTCGCGAGTTTGGTACCCGTCGGCAGGGCTCAGGTCGGGGGAAGCCAACCTGCGGCGTTCGCCGCAACCGGCGAGGCAGGGGGTCCCCTCCGGCGCGGGGCGGGAGGACTGCACAACCACCTCCGCCCCAACTGGTGAGGGTAACCTACGGAGAATTCCGGGTTTCCCTCCCAGTTCTCCCCCGAGCACGTCGTCGTTGATAACACGACGTCTTGGGGGGGCGCCTGTGGTGAATTCCACCACAATCTTTCAACAGCCCTTTTCAGGGCTACCAAAAAGAAGTACTCACGATACAAGTACATATAAAAGACGTCGAGTTACAACTCAACAAAATAACATATTTCGCTCGAGAGAATATGCGAAATATTCACTCACGAACGAAATATTCACAAATAAGCAACAAGCCAAACACCCACTGCAGGAGAAGGGTTCGTCAGGACAACCCACAAAAGTTGTCTTGAAAACAACAGCCCAAGGAAATAATCAATCGACCTCTAAGAAATGCAAGGGCAAGGCTGGCAAACCAACTCAGCTATCATATTCACAGATTCTGAGAAAGCTCTATGCGAGCCAATAAGAGAACACCTGGCGAGCTAATGAAATTAAGCGAACCAACCAGGGGGCGGCAGGAGGCGGCCACCTCCCTATAAATACCCCGCACGGAGCCTTCCGTATTCATTCCACCTTCTGTTCTCGCTGACGACTCTTCTCATCTCTCGACGAAGTTTCTACACGCATTCAAGACTCAGAAAGGCATATCTTCCTCTCCTCACAGATTCTCTCGATCTTCTTGGCATCTACGAGTCTAGTCATTGCACTACTCATTGCCCAACGTAGATCTCCAGTAAGGGTCCACCCGGCACGTTTAAGACTTCGTCTAAAACGTCGCGTCCGCAGGGAGACCTGAGCCGTATCACCCGAATCTCGCAGCCTTCGGCTCTTGATTGCCCGAGGGGTATGCCGGGAAATTGCACAGCTCATACGCTCCAATTTACCGTCCAAGGAAGCCTTTATCAAGGCTCGGAGAGGACCCCGACATCAAGCTGGGAGAGAGCTTTGTCGAGCGAGTCCCTCCTCTACATAAATCCTTCATCCGAACGGAAAGGTATTTTTCTATCGAGTAAACACACTCGGATATCTCGATGGAGCGAAGCCCATCTTACTTCCTCGGGTTCGAGGGAGAAGAACTTGGCGAGGGGACAGGCGTCGGCCCTGCTCCAGCTCCTTATCCGAAACTCGATTCTCACTCAAAACGTAGTGACAAACTACCCGGGCCAGCTCCGCGCCCAAAGCTCGAACCTCTCGACGAGATCGCAGCTTTACCTAATAAACCCTCAGAAAGTTTGTTAGCTACTCCCGTGCACACGCAAGGGATCGAGGATTCTTTTCAGAATCTCTCGGAAGGTAGTTCTTACGGTTCTACCCATGAATATACTAAATATTCATCTCACGATCGCACCGTCGATCCGAGTGTTAAACACACTCCTATCCTGCATACACCGCACGGACCAAAAGGTACTTTCCAGTACTTCAATCAAACACATTCCGTGCCTCCTACAGATGTAAATCTGAGACCGGAATATTACACAACGGTTCAGCACCCGAATACGCATTTCCAAACAGCTCGAACCGAACCTGGCGCCCCTTGCGGCATACCAATGAACGAACCACGAGGTTCAACCACCCAGCAAAATGTCCTTGACAATTTCGCTCACATTTCCTTCGGAAATAATACAGGGACCAACCCGCATAATCAAGATACGGGTACTTTTCATAACGTCCCACTTGGTCTACCTACACCAAGTAGAACATATATAAATCCACTACATTAAGGTAAAGAAACAGAGAGCCAACAACATTTCGTCACTCCCTCCTCTTTACCTAAAGAGTTAAACACAAAAATCACCCTCGACCAATTCCATATCGAGAGGAAAGAATTTGTGATCACATAATATCAGTGGCGTAATTTGAGGAGGGGCAGGGTGGGCAGAGCCCCCCCACGATCACAGAGGATGTAGAAGTTCTTCTTGAAACGGATGCTGCGTGAACAATAATTAATAATTTCACATTACTAACGTCAGTACCAATTACGGTAAGTTCGAGAACGCAACCCGCAAAGCACGCCTGTTATGTGGGTCCAGTTACCTAGCAACTTCAAGGCTAACTAGGAACGCTCCTCCAAGGCTGGTTCCAGGGAGGGCCAAACGCCGTGGATAATATAATTGCTCATAATGCCCATCCAACAGAAGCGAAATAACTACAGTGAAAATAATGGTATGCTGGATACTATAAAGTGAAACAGTGGTGAAATCATGTCGTTCCCCCTCTCCTGAGGGGGGGCTGGCCCATCCTCATTTCCCTCTGGAAGCCAAAAGTCATTTTGCCCCTCTCACTGCCCCTAACTTTCCCCACCTTTACTGCCCTCCGATTCACGTTCGATTGATCGATTCAATGCAGTAGCATCGATTGCGTCCTTCTTACCATCAATAAGTTTTCTTACTCATAAAAGTCTTCAATTGTCCCTGATTTTTGGTATGAGTCCCAGTAGGAATAACGGTAAAATAAAATTAATAGAATCTTACAAGGACTAAAAAATGTCTGTGCTGTGGTGATTGAAATATCCATAGTCGAATGGAAACGATTGAAAGAATCGATATGTGAACCAACCGATAAATCATTTTACTTCAGTTTGTTTACGTTTGTGAGTCTCTCATAAACGTTTGATGCCCTATATCCTGTATCTTATTCCGTGGTAATTGTCATACAATGTTTAACATGAAAGGAACCGTAATTAGTGTAAAAGTGAGTGCTAAAGTTACGAGTTATGAACCCCTTGGAGGGATACATTAAGATCTACAAAGACGATTGGATTGGAAACGGTAAGTCAATGACAAGCCTTGTGCTCCCCAGTTCATGAGCATTTTCTCATAATAAAGACAGATTTAGTTTGGTAAGAATGTTCTTTTTGTGTCCATCAAAAGAAGGGTTAATTACCTTAATTTAAGGTACGTAAGGTTATGCTGTAAAAATAATACAATGTGTCTCCCTACATAATGATTACTTTTATGTTCATTTTCTCTCGGTAGGTAGGTAGGTACCTAAGACTCAAATTCAAATTAGGTAATTCTAAAGTGGTTGTTTTCGTTTAATTTTTTTCAACAATGAACCTTTGCAATAAACTATTTCTGGCATCGGCATCGAGGGAGGCATTTCTCCTCTGCGAAATCAGATGGGTAAAAATACCGATTGTCACTTCAAGGTTCGTTCGGGACAAAGTACAAAATAAATACCTATTGTGCGTCGTACTAAGCATAACGCTTTTTCCCATCTACTTCTTACATTCTCCTCTTCGTTATAATTTATTATATATCAGATTTCCATTGATTTTATATGACCCGGACTTTTTGACAAGGACTTTAAATTTGGATTTTCGGTTTTATGCAGATATAAGGTATAATTTCGGTGATTTTACATTTAATTTGCTAATTGCTAAACTTCTGGTGCAAGTGGCGCACGCGAAAGTATTTTTCCTGAGGTCTACTTACGCTGAATTCAGGGGAAATGAGGGGGGGGGGGGGGGGGGGTAACATTTCTGTGGGACACCCTGTATACATGCTACAATGCCCTCTTTGTGACTAGTAGTACCCACCATACACATTTTATACTATAGTTACATATACCTATAATCTTTGGCTGTTGTTGTTGCCCCTCCGTGATAAATTGCTTTGCTACGCCACTGCATAATATACGAATAATCAGCTCATACACCATTACGTGGATTCAGGGAGCCTCAATTTTTATAGGTATAGATGTATGCATACTTAATTTAGACTATCAACTTAATTTAGACCACTATCGAGTCATAGTGATTAGATAGGAAGTGTTCTTAGGTCTTACTTGGAATGTGCTCACTTTCCGAGGTTGTTCAAAAGAATTCTAAATTTTGTTATTGTTCCTCTTGATCCTTTTGAGGAGGTCTTTGTGTTGTCTTGAAGTCGACGAAGATGCTTCGTCCGAGTCAGTAAAGCACAGCAGGCAGTCCACCGTGGTTCCCCAAGTCAGACGAAGCGTAGTCAGGTGTTACTTGAAGATCTTGACGATCCAGATTTAGTGCCATGGTTCCCGAACTCCTGTGGGAAATCATCATACGCAAGAATCAGGTTTAAATAACATTAGATCACGTAAATGAGTAAACCTGTCCAGCGGCAACGCCTTAGTTAAACAATCAGCTTGCTGTTCCGAACCAGGTACCCATTTAAGTGTAATTTCATTAGCTTTATACAAGTCATGAACATAATGTAAAGATAATTTGACAACATGTTTCAATGTTTTACTATCTAATGTCATAGCAACCGCAATAGCCGGTGAACAGTCACAGTTTAGGGTTGGTGTCATGTCAGAATTTATCAGAAATTTGCATAAACTACGTAAACTAATGATTTCCTTGCATGCATCTGACATGGCTATGTATTCTGCTTCACATGTGGACAGGGCAACATGACTTTGTTTTTTAGCTTTCCATGTCACCAAGTCATTAAACACATATATACAAAACCCCGTTGTTGAACGACTATTAAGAGCGCTAGTACCCAAGGACGCATCCGAAAAGGCCTTTAAGGTATCTGTTTCTCCAGAATATAAAATGCCATAGTTACTAGTTTGTTTAAGATAGCTAAGAACACAAAGTGCGTTTAGCCAATCTTGCATAGTGTACGAAGCCTGTTTCCTACTCAGAAAATTCACAGAAAAGGAGATGTCTGGTCTAGAGCAATTTTGTAAATATAAAAGAGATCCTATTACTTCCCGAAACGGCACCCTAGGACACAACTCATCCTTTTCAGCTTCTTTCAATTGACTGCCTAATGTACAAATCGAAGGTTGCATAGGTATCCTTACAGCTTTAAAATTGGGTGGTAAATATTTCTCCACCAGATTCAGTATCGCAGTTCGCTGATGAATGAAAAGTGTCCTAGTCGCGTAATTACGTTCAATTTCAATGCCAAGAAATTTTTTTGGGGTACCTAAATTTTTTATTTTAACATTCTGACCGATTTGACTAATAATTTCTAATGCTCTATTCTTGTCATTCGAGGCTAGAAGACAATCATCCACATATAAGATAATCATAACAAATTTATCACCCTCACAAAGTTTGTATATACAACTCTGAAACGGGTATGCTACGAACCCTAAACTGTGGAGCAACTTGCTGAATTTCTGATACCAGAGATTGGGCGAAACTTTTAATCCATATAAAGATTTTTTCAGTAAACACACATGGGTGTTCAAGCCTGATTCTTCGTATTCTGAAAATTCGGCGATTCCTTCAGGCACATGCATGTATACTGGTTTTTCCAGTTCACCATGTAAGAAGGCAGTAGCTACATCAAGTTGCAATAAATGAAGATTCATTTTATTAGTAATTGAAAGGAATAATCTAACATCGCTTAACCGAGCTACTGGTGCAAAAATCTCTGAGATCGAATAATCGTTGGTGCCAGCGAAACCTTTAATTACGAGTCTACTCTTATATCTAAATGAGCCATCTGGTTCTGTTTTTCTCTTGTGAATCCAGCGTGAGTTTATGATTTTCGTATTTGGAGGAACATCGGTTTTATGAACTAATACCCAAGTGCCCATCTCCTCCAATGACATAATCTCATCTTTGATAGATTCCTCCCACATATCTTTGTCAGGTGCAGACATGGCTTCTCTGAAGGAGTTGGGTTCTCTATATGTTTCATTGTTTTTAAGTGCCACTGTTTTACAAGATTCAGTGCGTGTTGGGTCTTTCGGATCGATACTGTCACCTAGGTCTAGATATATGCTTGTCTGTTTAGGGTAGTCCGTGATCCTGTCCCCATATACAATGTTTTCAATACATCTTGCATCACACGAATTAATTAACGTTTTATGCTGTTCTGCATCCTTTTTCCTGGAATCCTTTTTTAGCATTTGGTGCAAATTTAGACTTTTTGCCTGTATCTACATAGTGTACTAGACACCCAAATCTTTTAAGAAATTTCAAATTTGGAGAATATCCCATCACTATTTCAAAGGGGCTTATGAATTTGTTGGATGAATGAGGCATTCTGTTGTATACATACACAACATAATTCAGGGCGTGCCCCCAGAAAGAATGTGGCATTTTTGCCGATTTCAAACTGACTCGAATTTTGTGTTTTAGATATTGATTCATTTTTTCAGCACAGCCATTTTGCTGTGGTGTATGAGGTTGACTTGGCTCCCAGACAATGTCCCGTTCAGACAGTAATTTTTTCATGTCTGCTGTTTGATATTCCAGGCCATGATCCGAGCGAATTTTACACACAGAGCTCGTTTCAGGTATCATGGACCTAATCTCATTGAGACACAGTCTGAGGGCCAAGTGAACCTCAGTTTTGTTTTTTATCATGTACGCAAAAGTGAACCTAGAATAATCACAAATGAAAATAATTATATATGAGTCTCCTGTTCTAAAATTGATTGGTGATATTGGTCCCATTAGATCTGAGTGTAGAATTGCAAATGGTGTGTCGATTCTGTGCCTAACTAAATTATGTGATTTTCTCAGTGTGTTTGCTTCATGGCAATCCTCACAATTTTGAATATTGTCCGTAAGTTTAACCATTTTAAGTTCAGGAAGATATCTCTTAGCAGCTCCCAAATATCTTTTCGAAGCATGATTTAATCTTAGGTGCCACAAAATATCTCTCTGATAGTCTAAATTACATGATATGCTCGATATATCTTGTCTAGTGTTACTAACGGACTGTAGATAACTGTTGTCAGGCTGTTCTAAAGTGTCTTCATGGTTGTCATTTTCTTTGGTATTCAAATTGTCGTCTGTCTGTTCTGTGGTGACAGTAGGGCTTGTCCTTACTTGTGTTTCTTGTGGTCTATCGTGCTGATTGTCTCTTGAACATTGACCCATGCTACACTTCTGATCGCCAATTCTCCCTCCCAACCTAATGCGAGTCTGTATTCTTTCGGATTTTCTCCCTCCCACCTGATTCACACTTAAGTGGGGTCTCTTTGTTGCAGAGGAGTCATGTGGTTGATTTACAGAAGTGGAGGCAACATACGATAATTCATAATTACGTTTGATAGGTAGATCTTTAAAAGTCTTTTCACTGCAGGAAGGTACTAAATCAAAGTTGATCCACCACAAGTTATATTTGAAAAAGCCTTGTTTGATAACTTTACCTGTTGACCTCTGTATGAAGTCTACCCTATTCTGTGAGAAGGTAACATCTATACCGGATTGGACAGCTTTACGAACAGAAAACAAATTTGACGAAAGTCCAGGTGTGTACAGAACATTCGACAGTTTTGAAATCTGACCGTTATTACTGAACAAGACATCACCAGAAAAATTTGCAGACAGATCTGCCTTATCGTCATTATTAGCACATTTAAAAATACGACTCATTGACAAACGTTTCACATTAAATAAATACTCTAGAGATGTGGTCAGATGTTCTGTACACCCTGTATCAACTATAGCTGTGAATCAATTCTTACCTTCGGTGAGGGCGAAGGAGGTGTCAGAGACTTGCCTGTCGCTGACAAAGTTTGCCGAGGCGTAGAAATTTTCCTCCTCCCCACCCATAGCAACCCACACCTCGTCGGAGTCACCCACGTCACGGGGACCAAGTATAGCAAAGACCGAGTCAGAATGGTGTTTAAATTGGTCCTCCAACAATTTGGCATGGCTCAGGGGAATTTTGAAAGTTCTGGGTGAGTTAGATTGGGTGCCCCGTTTATAATTTGCTGATGACGTGGGTTTATGTTTTTTTACAATATTGGGTTTTATTTGGTTGATAGGCTTTGTTCTGATTGGGAGAGGACAGTCTTGTATTCTGTGTTTGTCAGTTTGGCCACAATTGAAGCACAATTTATGTGCTTTGAAACAGGTCTTATTTGTGTGCCCGAGAGTTTTGCAATATACACAAAATAGACGTTTCCTTATTGAATTTAATTCTGTCGGAGGTTTGCGGACAGGTTCAGACTTGTTTTTACCAGGAATGCTCCCACCTTTCCCTCCCCTCCCTCCCTTCCTCTCACTCCTACCCCTCGTCGATGCCACCCTGGATCTAAACATGCTGAAAGATGTTCCACCTGTGTGTGAGACCTGCTCTTCACGCAATTGCTCTTCGAGGAGCATATCGCGGAGTTCACTCAGACTGAACTTAAAACTGTTGAGCTCAGCTTTTGCGTACGTGAGTGTCTCCGATATAGCTCCTTCGAAGATGTGTTTCACATATTCAGGGTTCAACATGCTAGAGTTAATGGCATAAAGTTTCTTGTGGAGATCGTCGAACCTGCCCAAAAATTCGACAACTCTCTCAGACTTGGGATCAAAACGAATGGAATTGAAGGTCGCGACCAACCTTCTGAGTTGAAAAGTGGAGGAGGGGTCACATGTTCTTTGGAGTTTGGCGAGCATCTCCTTTGGAGATAAGCCATGGACTAAATCCTGATAATACGGGGAAAGGGACTCAAATATAAAGTAATTCACCTTCCTCTCAGCTATTTCCAGCTCGGAAGGTAAGAAGCACTTTGGAGCTTGTTCTGAGGATTTTATCGTAAAGAGACATTCCTGTGTCTCAACCTGTCCCTCTATGCTCCTCTTCCAATACTTAAACTGTTCAGCCGAGTCAAGTTTCTGGTCTAGGGGACGTAGGCGAACTGAGTCTATCCGTCTAACCCGGTACGACTCACCCTTACCAACAGCTCCCTGACCTTCGATGGCAGATATATCATGCCCTGACTCGGCGTGACCAACTGAGGTGTTAGAAGAGGATGGTCTAATTGGAACAGGAGCAGGGACAAATTCGTCAGTTTCCATTCTTTGTTCACAATTTTCAGGGTGTTCAGGTATTTTAGTTTCTACAAATGATTCAAGTGGGGCCTTATTTGGGGTGTAGGGAACGTTCAAGTCTGTTTGAGGGACGCCATTTGGAGGTGCTTGGTTGGAAGCTACTTGTCGGAAAAATTGATCGAATCTTTCTTCCATGGCATCAAATCTAGAGTTAATTGACTGAAAACTCACCTCAATCTGCTGTTTAAAATCATCTAAGACAGACTTTCTAACAAAATCCTGATCCAAGTTCTTATTCAAGAGTCTGTTTTCATGGTCAGTTTCGTCCCACATGTTTTTGGCCAGACTTCCAGTCAGGGAAATATCGGAATCTGATTGACTCATAGTTGATTCAGTGTGAGTGCGATCTGAAAGTATACACAGAAGAGTTAGTTGAATCAAGACATTGGTTTCCTAGCACATTGTTAATACTTAAAAATACATACAAAAGCCCTATCTTTTATAGATTTTTAATTATTTGTGTGCCTAAGAAAACCAGTATTGTTTCACCAACTACTCTAATAATTATAAGTGAGTTTGTCTATGTACCTAGAGAGATAACTAAAAAAAATATATATATATATATATACACTATCTAGGGTAAGAAAAAATACCTGAACCACCTGTATATAACATATGGGGTTCTCAACATTAGGTATAGACGGCTTATCCCTTATTTTCCATGGCTCTCTAGGACTTCACTTGTCACCTCTGTTCTCCATGTCTTCATATTTCAAAGTCTCTTTAAGCTGAATCCAGTATTTTTATTTTATTCCTTCCTTTTTTTTTTTTTTTCCAAGTTGTGTGTGTCACCCCATATGTTTTAGCTATGCTAAGGAGGGTACACAAACAAAAAGGGTAATACAAAAAAAAATGTATATTTTCGTTATTGTCTCCCAAGAAAAAGACCAGTGAGGAAAGCTGTCTGAATTAATATTCAGACTCAATGCAAATAGCGTGCACCGCTACTTTTGTTAACTAACACGTACTCTCGACGTGTCCCCAGATGTTATACAGGACGATCCTGATTGTGTTGACACTAGCAGATACCCTTACGGACAGTCACAAGTGAAGGTCGACAACAGAACAATGTTTACTGATAATTATTCATGTATTGTGCATGTACTATTGTTGCATGAATGCTTACATACGACCAGTCACTTGTCATGACCATAGATCTTGTAACCTAAATTAGGTAATGTGAACAAATCTAACTGGGGAATTAATCCATTTTCACATTCCATAAATCGCAAGAGTCTGTATTGTTATGCTGAAAATTGATTATGCACCAAAGACAAACAAACTTGTATACAGGGATTCAGAACCCAGGGGACGATCATCAATGACACCTGGAGCCCTAGAGGCCGGACCGCCAGAGATAAAAAATTCCCATGAATCCTGACCCCCTTTCAAGATGCGCGATCTCAGTTATTTCACTAATTCAAAGTTCTAATTCTAGCGCTAAGCATATTTCCCGTTGGTCTAAACTTGATACACTAGAGTAAGCCTAGGTGTCCAGGGACGGTTGATCGACCCTCCTCGAGCTATGAGGTCCTTGAGACTTATTCTCAGAGGAAGTCGACTTCACCACCCCCTTAACCTGCTACAATATCCACTTATTTTAATGAGGCAATGTAAGATAATGTTTATAATGTTCTTATAACTACTTTTGGTATCTCAAATCTCAATTAACCACTACAAAAGTGGCCTGCGAGGTCAAAACAATCAGTCCCACGGATATAGGTTATACAGTTCAAATTCGGTGCCTATGGAAAAGCGATACGTTTCTGAGTGACTACAGCTCTCTCTTTTTCAGCCTCTTAACTTTGCGCCTTACTAGCTTCTCAAACATAATAATATAAATATTATCGGTACATATGAGGCAGTAGGCTTTAACCTCGGGGAATCGAGGCCCTTTGCAAATATTCCCAGTTTGACACGGCCCTTGTGAGAACCTGACTGACCGGTTCAATAATAGTTCCTCAGGTCTCTGGGTACCCTATGCGCTAAATTACTTTACAAGAGTGCACCTACCGACGACTAAGCTTGTGATAGTTCTTGGGGTGCACGCCAGTAGTCGGTATTTAATTTAACTCGGGCAGATTTTTCTCTCAAATCTTCGCGTGTCAGGCGCATCAGATATCTGCGGGGCTCAGATATCTGACACTTCGTATCTTACAACGCTGAGGACAAAGTGGCTAGTCAGTGCAGTTCAGTAGGCACTGTGGCTTAATCGAGATGGTGCGTACATTTGGCCAGAATTCTAAGTTATGCACCATAGCATTAAAGCCACTAATTATAAAGCAACAGATTTATATGAACGAACTTCCCTGGTTGGACAATAAACCTAACCAACGATGATCTATGTTGAGAAGAGAGTGAGACTTAGACCGGATCGGGAGGAAAAATAATTTCGAAGCTTCAATGTGAAATTGAAGGGACGCTCTCCGACGCCATCTTTAAAGAATTCCTAACCTGGGGCAAAACGACGCCTACCAGAAACGTATCTCTTATAAAACATGTCATGTTTATTCCGTGCAACGCAAAACCTATAAAGCGATCGTAATACTTCAGGCGGTAGTCTTGGGGCACATTAGTTTAGTAGCAAACAAGTCTAATATAAAAAGGGACAACAACGATATCGTGTTAATGCAGAAGATTATCCATTATAATATTCTAGCTTTCAACTCACCTGGGTTGTCTTGGGGAAGATCAAATATAAGCGTGTGTGAAGCAATACGCGTAAGTGAATTACTAATGAAATGATAACTCTACAAATAAATGATTATTTGGACTATATTCACAGAGAATAGTTGTGACAGAGCTTGTAAAGCAATAATCAAAGGAGAGCACGGCGATCGTAACGAACGGCGGAGCAGAAGTGAAGTACAATGTACACCCGGTTCCGCTAGGTGCAGTGGCGGCGGATAAACAAAGGAGCATCAGCAAACATGGATCCACATGGATCCATATGTACATAAGAGATAGTATGGAGCAGTGTGAACATACATCGATTACCTATTCCCGTGAGATGGGGGCGTGGTCTTTAGGTAAAGAAACAGAGAGCCAACAACATTTCGTCAATCACAATGATTGTTTATCTTAAAATGAAGACTATTTGGAGAATAAACCTATGAAATCATGAAGAGTATCCTGAGACTAGAATATGAGATAATTAAAACCCCCATGGAACTGGAGGCGTCAGAATGAAGCTGCCCTTATTTGGTGAACAGTTTCGTGTTACGTTTCAGTTTAGGTTTAAGTTTTTTGGACCTTTTCCGTTAATTCACTACCATTCATTCATTCTGACCTGTATGTCCGACTAATCTGTATTTTTACTAAGGGATTGACTACTTGATGTTATGTAATTTTGAGATGCGAGCTTGCGAGCATCCAGACCACCAAACTATACACATCATTCTGACCTACACGTCCAACTACTCTGAATTTTTACTAAAGGATTGACTACTTGATGTAATGTATTTTTTAGATGCTAGCTTGCGAGCATCCAGGCCACCAAACTATACACAGCATTCTGATCTATTGTACCACAGTGGACGTAAAAATGATTGGGGAACAGTTTTTAGAACAATAGAATATATATCAAGTGGTAGTGAATTAACGGAAACCAATAAAAGGGGTGGTAGTGAATTAACGGAAAAGGTCCAGTTTTTTTTTTAAACATTATTTATTGATTTTATTTTGACGTTTTGAATAAATCATTCCAATACGAACTCATTTGTGCAAACTCCCTAAACTAAAATAGACCGTTTATGTCGTGCAATATTTTTTCTGGTGTGATATTAGTGTTATTCTCGTTAATAAATACAATTTTCGTGACATTTATTGTTGAGTCATTTTATTAAAATTGATAAAATATTCCTGTAGTGATTAGATTGTTCTGTAGCATAAGCTGATGCCTTTGCCCTATAGACCTCGTGCATAGTCCGAAATACAGAGTGCTCTATCGGCAAAATGCGAAAATAATGGTAGCTCTCAACACATCCAGACCACCCTTCCGAACGGCCCAGTCACCCATGGTGTCTGTGGACCACCTCTCTCCGTGCTCTACAGAGTTTTCTTTCAGATTTTCAGACCCAAAGAACGCAGAAAAGAAGAATAATAACAGAACTGTTAATCTAAGTAGTGATTAAACATTGCTGTTGGCTGTTATAGCTCATTTATTTACCAAACACCATAATATTAAACGTTTTGAAGAAATTCTCTTCCAGAAAATAAATGCAGCAACACAAATGTATGCTTGTTTATGCCACCCTCCGTATAAAGCACCTACCTAGCCACCAATTAAAGTAATTTTTCTTATTAGTTATTACTGTTGGGTGAAATTGATGTACGAATTTTTTTAGACTTACTTTTTCCTAATAATAGTAAGAATCCACTTCTGTCATTGATCAATTTCATAGGACCTCAGAGGAATAGGTAGTAGAAGGTAGTAGAAACCTACTTCTTCCTACCTACTAATTATATTCGTTCAGGAATGACCATTAACAAACAACACAACCACATATTTTTAGTGAATTTTTCTCAAATAAAGATATTTTATAAAGGTAAGTAATGACATAAATATAATCTGTTCAGCGAAAAAGAATTGTAGGAGCCGACCAAAACAAAAACAATCTGATAAGGCTGATACCTACACCAGGTTCAAACGTTTTCCTACCCCAATCTTCTCGATGAACACAAATTTCCTTTGTAATGAATAGTATCCTTGCTGTTCTATAGAATGGACGAATATTAATTTATAGAAAATTTCTGGACAGACTTTGTATAGTGAAAATAGGAAGAGTTCAGAAGGTACCGCCCCTTGCCCCAAGGCACTCTTGTACCCAGATACGCCCAAGCTTATACCAGCCGCCACCTCCAGCGCTAGAATCAATATACACGAGGCCTATGGCCCATATTTTCGTGACGTCACGCTTGGAGTAGGTTCGGGTTTCAGCTAAAGTCGGCCATGACTTCCCTACGTCAATGAATCGCTACCTACTCAACCAACCTATTTCTCACAAGAAGTTTTCCGTCTCACGTCAACATAATTCGTGGTTATAAGGCCATTTTTCAACAAATTGTTTTGAAAAGGTATAATATTGTAGCAAAACAAAGTTTCAATTCGGCTGAATGTTATAATAATGGTGCCTGCCAGCGCAACAATTGATTGTAGATGGCTGTCAACAATACCAATCTAAGGTGAACAAGTTTTTATTTGGACTAGGAGCCTACTAACTATTGTAGTTAATCAGTGTCAGAAAACTAAAGAACTTCATTCTTTTTGGCTTTGAGAATAACTATTAACCTGAAAAATAGTAAAGAAAAGATGATTGAAAATTCCTCAGGTGTCTGTACTGCTGTGTAGGTACCTACCTAGCCATTGCTCAGGTAGCTTAATTAGCGTTATGTTATAAGTTCGTAGTACTATGCTTAACTGAGGAAGCTTTACTTGTTATATTGAATGAATAAAAGGAGAGATTTGATAGGTTGTCAAAGTAAACAAGGCAGGTTGTTGCTACACCAAGAAACAAAACTACTTAGGTAGGTACGTACGTCCTACCAGATTTGCTGTTGGTTTAAAGTGCCTAAACAAAGTAGGTGGGTCGTTGCTTTGCCGACGAATACAACCACCGATTAGCAAGTTTGTCAAATATCGAATCAGGGAATATGCAACATGAATTAAAAACCAGCTGCAAGGAAAAAACCTTGAAATGCGTTCTTCTGAAGGTAAGATTTCATAAAGACGGCATTGGCAGTGCAGTTATTGCGCGAGTTTTGCAGTTACGCAAATTTTAGGGACAAAAAAGGTAATTAGGTACCTACTTTAAATATACGGAAAGTATGTAGGTATACCTTCCCTCTAGGTACTTACCTTTCCACATGTGATATTTACTATTCCCGCCTAACAGAGCTCTCATAACACATCCTTTCACAAGACCACTTTCACAGTATTCTAAAGATTTTTAGTTTTAATTGATTCAAAGAACAGTTCTAAAACTAGATCCACAACATCTTCGCGGCTGATGTCTGGGTCATCTAAAACACTTGTATGTCATCAACTACCCAAGACACATTTCATATGGATCTCTACCCCACAGATTGAATCTTGCGTTCGTAGCGTTTGAGGTCATCAACTGATAATAACTTGATGTCATTTGCATACAATTTATCACCTTGCATATTACAAATAATGAAAATATTGGCTAGGAACTGGGTGAGACTATGTTATGCTGTTGTCCAGCTGTGGCTACAAATGGCGCATTTTCGCATAGTTTACTCGTCACTATGACAACAAGGTGAAATAACTTCGACTTCGCCTTGCCTCGATGTAAGGATGAGTCAAAGTCTCGAGAAGATCACCCATACTGGCAGGCGATTAAATCACATCCAAAGAAAATTCAAGACGAGTGAGTAGTATTTCACATATCTAGTTTGGGTTTCTAATGCATGGGTCGATTTTCTGAGAATAATAGAACTAAATAAGGAAGTTCTGGATTGACTTACTACCTTACGATATAGGTATAGAGATGCGCTTTCTTCTGACTGATCGCTTTTGTCGTTGTCATCTGCCAGTTGAGGTTCTGGCAAGGCAAGTTCACTAAAAACAGTCGAGTCAGCCGGTTTGGAAATGCGAAGTTTATTTTAGAGTGTGGCCCATTGTTAGATGGCATTATCTCATCCAAAGCATTTTTATTGTTATGGTAAAAATCATGCATCTTGTCCACGGGATGCGTTTCCTACCTCCCCCGTCCTTCCGAATATTATTCAGTTTTAACCAGTGGTACAAATTTACAAAACACGTCAAATTATTTCATCTCTCAGTCCATTCATCGGAAGCGTGCTTGAGTCATAATCCCACAGAGGCCCCTAAAAAAATAGTTAATAAATTAGCATTTTATCCGTTAATTTTCCTTAGAGCAACTCTTGATAATGAAAGTATTTTTGGAAGTGAATATACTGACTCATTTGTTGGTTTTCTTATACATGAGGATCACATAACTGTAGATCTAACCCTTACCATGACGCACCTTATTGTATCTCTTCTATCCCTACCATTCCGTCCCCCTACTCACTTCTATCATGTTCCCGATTTATTCTCAAACGCAGCTTTGTTCAGAAGACTTTCCTCTGTAATTTTCTTATTTAGTGCGATTTCAAACAACATTGAATACATAGGTGGTAATACCATCGTGTTTTACTTGTGAAAATAAACTTGAAAAGGAAAGCAGTAGTGAAGGTGAAATGAAAGGAATGATGTTGAAAGATTTCACCAAGCGAGCTTGCAACAGAAGATGGAGAGTTACTTGACTACGCTAGTTTTTACCTAATTTTTGATCTGAACTACGGATTATTTAAACTGGCCATCCATTTATTTCCCTCAATGGTGCGCCGTAGGTCAAAGCTAACAAGTCTAAGAACTCACCATGGATTTGTGGCTCTTTTTTCAACATTAACTATTCAGTAAGATCTTCATATGTGTATCCATTGGATGGAATAATCACCTCAGTTTCGTAAAAAAGGTCTCCTGGAATTCATGAAAAAATGATACTAAGCTTTTACATTCAAGTGTTATGATGTAAAAAAAAAAAAAAAATGAAAAAAATAAAAAAAATAAAAGCTGCGAATTATTACACAAACCTGTATTCTTGTTCAACTAGGTGCAGTCAAATCTCTGTGCTATGGTTAGGGATGGTTAGGATGGATACATAGATGGATTCATTTCCAAGGCCGCACAATTTTATGCTTCACAGTAAATGTTAGAAAAAGGTCGATAGGTAAACAGAGAATTTAGGTTCAGAGCCCCCTCAGCTGATCAATGTGCCTCCATACCTCGTAATTATTTCCGAGAAGTCCCAACGGAGCTCCATCTAAATAACAGCAGTGTGAGTCGATTAGGAAAGAAATTAGTCTCGGAGGTTCCGAAGCTGATCTGAGTCCCTCCATACTTTGTAATAGTATTCCAGATCTCCGAAAAGGAGCTACATTTCAGGTTTCAGAAAAAAAGCCCAACCCAATGCATATCACTATGCACTGATATTGAATTCTTTATATTACAAAGAAGATCTTTTTCAAATTGCATATCAGTAAGTAGACATCAATATGTCTACGTAGATGAAGGCACCTTCAGAGGGAAAATTGATGCAATTAATTAAAAAATCTACATTTTACTAGTCCCTCTGATCTCAGTATAACGATATTTAAGTAAGTAGGTACCTACAAACTGAAAATAACATAAATGTATAGATCATTGAAATATTTTTTATAATCATTAAAGCTCCATAGCGGAACATAGTCAATCAAGATGTAGGTAAGAAAACTTCGAAATCGGTCATTTAGGGAACGGGAAAATGATACTTGAAGTAATTGCCGTTAGCGCATGCGCAGAATGGATTGATGATTTTATAAAAATGAAATTGGTATAGAAAAATCTGTAGCCTAACCCGCACATTCCCAGAAAATGTCATCAAAGCCTAATGAAAACTAGAAATTAACCTTGCTCCTGGGATTACACTTTCACGCGTGCGAAGGAGCTAATAATATTGCAATCATGTTGAATTTAGTACCTATGGAATAATTAAACCATCGTCTCCCAACTATGCACCCTGAGTGCATTAAAAAAAATCGTAAGTTTCACTTTTAGGGGTTATTATTTTTTGGAACTTCAAAACTGCAATTTTCAAGGATTTTGGGCAAACGATTATATTTATTCGTACCGTATAGTTATTATACGCTATTTTCTCCCGAAACTTCCCTATAAAAAATTTTTTTATAGGGAAGTTTCGGGAGAAAATAGCGTATAAGGATACCGTTGGAAAGCTGAGAGATTAAGAAAGTTTTTCCCAAAAAGCGCTTGCTGAAAAACTTCCACACTGAAAAGCAGAAAAACGAAGAAAAATCGACAATTTTTACATTTTTTTCAAATGTTAAACTTTGGCCATTTTTTTCACTGATTAGAAGTAATAAAAAAATTGGAATTTACATTAGAAAGATAGAAAAATTAACGCTCTTTCCAACGGTATCCTTAGATTTGAGAAAACCTGAAAAATAAGGGAGTTAGAGCTGTTTTTGTGATGTAAGGTCGAAAACACGAAAAAAATCTTTAAAAAAGAAATAACTCGGAAACGAAGCCTCTAAAAGAAAAAGTCTTCAAGGCACTTTTTGTTGCAAATTACTTGTCGAATTGATCCCTGAAGTCTTACCTACTTAAGTCGATACACCCTGTATATAAAATAACGTGTTCGTTCGCGCGGGTGTCACCTGACCGCACGACTTATCACGTTTACGTTTGGGACTTAACTGAGCGGAAAGAGTGGAGGATACCTATCACTCAAACTAGTGATTGCAGTCGGAATCGTAAATAGGGGATACATGTTCCTATCATCCCTCAAAATGGTTCTCAACGTCTCTCAAAATTCCAAAAATGTGGTCACTTGACCGCTAGCGCGAGCGGTTGAAAGTTAATCAATCTTTTGTGCTACATAAATGGGATATTTAAAATACAGTTAAAACTTAGCCTCAATGGCTAATTTCTGTCTTAATAATACTTATTATTATTGTTTTAATAACAATTATTGACCTACGGTGCTGAAATTTCAGTTAGAGTGCCTTTGGACTATTTTAAAAACAATGCTACGAGGTATGGAGAACCAGTTATCAGCTGAGGGTTAGAGACTGATTTCTTTTCTAATCGACCTACTGGCCTACATTGATTTATTGTAATAAAGGCAGTTACGTGCAAGAAACCAACAGTTTCAAAACCATGCGACCCTTCTTCATGGTGGGAAGTTGACTCTGTCATATGGGTCATTTTCCCAAAAAGGGCAAATCGCTGTCTGAAGGGATTTACGTCTTCCCATTATTACGTAGATTAAAAAAAAAAAAAAAAGTCTCAGCTCTCTACAAGTTGCTCTTAACATAGGTACATAGGTTTCAAATAAATTAATATTTTATTTAACACAGAAAAATCAATTCGAACAGCGAAATCTCTCCTCCCCCGCCGCGTCTAGACCTGACTTTTCCAACTTTGCATCCATCTTTGGAGTAGTTGTGACTGGATTTCGAAGCTGGAACTTTCTTGGTTATTATAAATACTTCCATACAGTGAGAAAATAGGGTCGCCATAATTTTTGGAAATTTAGATAAAGAGGGGATAGAGGAAAAATGTTTGTCCAGAGTGAGGTGTCTTTCCCCAGCTCAAAAAGTGTTTTCAAATTTTCGTGCTCTTGGGTTGGTTTGCGCGGGCTTGGCTTCCCCGCCAAGTGTAGGTTACATCCTTGGCTATCAAACCATGTTGGGTCCACAATGATCTCAGTCCATGTTATGCCGTTCAGGAAAAAAGAAGTTTCGTTGGAGCAGTCCGTCACACAGTACCCCCCTTCCCCCCACGCCCATTTTTCATGGTAAGTAACTGAGAATAAATTTTTCTGTCGCTTTGTGCTTGTCGAGCTTGAGTAACTCTTTCGATTGGTATACTGCTTTTGCTGAAAGTCAATGACGGAACACTCAAATAATTGAAAAAACGAGTTGTTCATTTGTACACCTATGTCTTTCCCCGCCATTCACCTCCGCGGGGGAAAGACAAGGAAGACGGGGGGAAGACGGCTTCTTGTACCTTGAATTTACATTGTTTTTATTTGATTCAGTTGAATTTAAACTTACCTTCGTCGGATTCGGAGTTTGCTTTAGTTGCTGATTGAAAAAATTAAATTAAAGTTCCAGTCATGCAGCATGACCATGTGAGCGAATTTGTGTAGTTTTTAACAGATTTTAGTGATTTTTTAAGCGCATTTTTTGAAATTTGAGCACTTTTAGCGCGTGCCAAAATTTTCCAACGTCCAAAGTTATGGCATTTAAACTTTTTTTAAATAATTTCCAGCAAATGGGATGAATTTTTAGTTTTTTTTCGCCCTTTTTAGCTGTTTGTTGCGATTTTTTGGGCACATTTTTCGAAATTTGAGCACTTTTTGCGCGCACCAAAATTTTTAACTTCAAATTTATGGCATTTAAATGCGATTTTTTTAAGCATATTTTTTTACATTTGAGCACTTTTATGTGCACAAAAGTGCTGTTCTTTGAACTCGTCTTTTCTATTGTAGTTATTGACTTTTTGGCGAAAAAACGAATTTTTTATCATAATCCCAAGGCCAGATATCGTCTGGCGTCTGGAAGGACACACACACACACACACACACACACACACACACACACACACACACACACACACACACATATATATATATATATATATATATATATATATATATAGCAGCATAGCAATTAATATATATATATATATATATATATATATATATACATATTATTTGGGATTGTTGTTGACCGTGATGTTATAACTATCAGAGGATGTGAATGAAAACTCTTCTTATTTCGCCAACGTTTCGAGAATATATTTTCTCATCATCAGGGCCTATTGATAAAAGACATGGTTTTATACTGGTTTTATACTCAGGTATACATAAACTTAGAAGTAGGAATTTCGTTTAGCTACTATGTTACAATAGGATGATAATATGATGCACTTACAATTTTGTGATAGTAGATCATCTCAAGATGGAAAATTTAGTGGTTTAAAACGTACAAGTGGCACATAGGTGTGGTCACCAAGGCAACTCTTACCCGACTAGTTTCGGCTGTTACATACTAAGCTTATACAGAATGTGTGGAGGGGAGGGTTTGAAGGCAATTAACGGCGGTGGGGTATGGTAGGTACCTGTTGTGAGAGGGTAGCTACCTAAAGTGACTGTCCTCTACTTATGAGACCTGAATAGCATTTGTTGAGGTGTTGTATATCTGTTCGGAAATTTACAGTTTTTTCTTTATTTCGCTTAATATGTATCATTTCTAACATTTCACGTATAAATAAATTTTGTTCTTTTCCTAAAATTTTGGCTGAATTGTATTGAAAATTGTGTCCTGATTCTTTAGAGTGAACGTCTAGGGCTGTGCTGAAGGGGGTTACAGTTTTATTATAATCTCTCTGATGGGCATCTATTCTTTCTGCCTTTCTGATGGGCATCTATTCTTTCTTCTCTGCCAAAACTAGTGTGGTAAGAGTTGTCTTGGTGACCACACCTATGTGCCACTTGTACGTTTTTAACCACTAAATTTTCCATCTTAAGATGATCTACTAACCTAACTCACAAAATTGTAAGTACATCATATATCATCCTATTGCAACGTAGTAGCTAAACAAAATTCCTAATTCCAAGTTTATGTATACCTGAGTATAAAACCAGTATAAAACCATGTCTTTTATCAATAGGCCTTGATGATGAGAAAATATATTCTCGAAACGTTGGCGAAATGAGAAGAGTTTTCATTGACCGACCCTCAACATCCTCTGATAGTTATATATATATATACATATATATGTGTGATGGAGTGAGGAACCCTGAACTATCCACCTACCAATTTAGGACCAATTACCTACCGATTTTACCAGCAATTATTATCCATCGATTCATTCACTTTCGATTATATAATCGATTTGTCACTCGAATAACACAATGTGTCGTCACTAGCTGCTCATAACTCCCCTCGCGGCACAAATGCGAACTTAGATGGATATTACATACCTGCTACCTACCTTTGTCAGTCAGTTCGTTATCGTTGTTGTTACAGGAAGGATCGTCTTCCAATTTATGTTTTATTTTACGTTACCTATTTGTGAATCTGATTCTGTTTAACTTACTATGATGTGATCCGTCGAGGGGGAGTACGCTAATTTCGAGTGTTTGTCAAGTTTCTATAATAAACTGTGTTATTATTAACGTTTTACATTCGGTATTGTGATTGGTTTACCCTATGGCATCGGACATTGAAGAAGGACAGTTGTGTGAGGATGAGGGGGACATCACATATATATATATATATATATATATATATATATATATATATATATATATATATATATATATATATAAGTGTTAAAATTCAGGATTCGATTCAGGATGGGTCAAAACGGATTCCCATGAAACAAATTTTCAAAACAGTCCGATCCACAATCTTAAGAGCCATTGCAATAGCTTCGTTTTTCTACAACATTCGCTAAAAACCATGGAAACTAGTGATTTTTGACAATAATTTTGAGGCTTTTGGAGGATCTCTAACCGCACTTGAGATTGCATATTTTATATGCTTTTTACAGTTCTCCAGTCCTCAAATTCGCGTTCTTTGCATTGAAAGTTTGAGGGTTAACTCCAATTAGCTCCTACTTCTCGTCGAAATCCAGTTGTCCCAGTTGTCGGCAGAAGTGAGGCGTACCGCATCTATCCTCAGGTGCACGTCAGGGACTAGCGGTATTTGAAGTTAGGCATTCAGTGCAGTAGCTAATGATATTCAGGGACAACCGGTCAAATAATAGGTAGTAAATACTTATTGGTATATTTATGTTTTCTTGACAGATTCTCGAACGAACATGGGCAAACCAAGGGCTGGCAAATCTATGAATATGAAGTTACCTAGTAAGATCCAGGATTTAGTGGACTGTAATTTTCTTAGAAGGACTGTTATTTTCTTTGTCAGCATGTTAACACCAACAACAACTTATAGGGAAAGTGCAAAATAAGATTTACTATGTTGCTTGAAAAATTAAAATGCTTGTTCAAAAACCGAGTTTGTTGCTCTGTCTCACCTAGGCCATTGTGGCCACCAAACAACAGGAATATTAAAAACTTCTCCGATTTATTTGGAACACGTTGCCAGATGATTGAGAAATTGAAGAAACTGACGTTCTCGTTTCATCGTCGATGTCTTTCCCCCGCTGAGGGCGTCTTTCCTCGCTTTTCAGTGTTTCTTTTATTTATTTTTATTGGCTAAATAGGGACCGTGTTGCGTGACCGAGGGTAGAAATGTGATCAGCACACTGTACAGATCACCCATGAATTTTTGGGAAGAGTTTTAAGCACTTTTGGTTTTCTGAAAACTGGAAGTTGAGATTCGCCCTTTTCGGGAAAATGACCCATATAGAGTTGTAATTATTAACATTTACTAAAAAGCGTTAAAATTCGGGAGTTCTGGCCCTGTGAATGGGCAAACCTTCTTGCGAGGAACAATGCATCGAGCTTAGATGTTGTACTATAGACTGGCATTAATAATGATAGAACATTGATCTGTGGAGAAGGGCTATTCAGGTACAGAAACAATAAACTTATGAATTCCAATAACTAATTTTTGTTGTGTTTAAACTTGGATGAAGAAAGGAGTCTAGTCAAATAGCAAATCACACTAAGCGGCTTTTTAGTGTTTCGATTCCTGTGGGTGAACGTGAAGAAACAAAAGAAAGTAGGATTCGAATTTACCTTTGAGTGGGCCGCATCCCAGCACCTCGTACCGTCTATTCAAAATAAAGAGCTTCTAAGTGGAAGAGAGTGGAGTCCATATTGTTGCAAACGGATGGGAAAGTTTACTGGGTTACATAATTCATACCAACGGTTTGTTTCTTTCTTCTGACATTCCCACAGCACTTAAAATCAATTAAATAATAAGCAAAAATTCCGCTTATTACCTACTCAGAATGAAATATGTGGAAGCATTGTATTCTAATGAAAATGAAAACTGTTGACTCGCGAAATCATCCTGTGATGTGGATATAGGTTTATAGCAAAAGAGGGATCTATTAAAGGGATATTTCATCAATCGCTGTTTACTATGTAAGCTTGGTAACCTTGTAACTATTCAGTTCTGGAATGACAGAAGTGAAAAATCCCTTCAAATATGTAAACGCGCAAACAAGCAAACAACTACCTACCATGTTCTGGTTACTAAAAAGGAGTACGAATGAAATAGTGTGACGTTAGCTGAATTTCTCGCAAGTGATACAAACAACTACCGTATATACCTATAATAGGCCTGATGGGCTTAGTGTACCAATAACGGTATTGGGTTGGTTGCGTAAAAAATGTCCTAATACCCTAGGTTGCCCAAAATGGTTCCTAAGGTAATGAATGGTTTGGAATAAACTATGTACTTGAGACCAAGAAATCAACACAATCATACCATTTGGCAATTTTGGCGATGTCGGTGTCCAAATCAAGCCACGGGCTCTTTGGAAGGCTCCAGCAGATCTCCTGGTAGTGTGATGCACTTACCCTGTACCTACTAATAGAGTACAATCACCACCCTGACCCGTATATTCCCTAAAATATCCATCAAAATCGGTTGAAAACTGTGGAAATTAGGCTTGTGGATTTGTGGACACACGACAAACACGGAACGAAAGTTGTTCAGAATGGACTAACACGTAAAATGTGAGTAGAAATTTTGATTTTAGAGACAAGAAATTCTTCATCTCCCGAAATTAAAACAGCATCCGCTGTTTATAGGTATAGGTAGATATGGAAGCAATATGCAGCCGGGACTACCAAAACATTCCTATCTACTAGGAAAATGCCTTGCAAGAGTTCTGGTAGATTATTTACCCTAAAAGCATTGGAGAAATATCCCGTTTTTTATCGTTGATTTCTATGCAGCAGTATTACCGGGTTTGATAGTTTTCGTGGGTAAACCCAATTGAGCATTTTGTGTCTTGATTTAGCATTCATTATTAACAAAATCAATTGATTGTTCAAAAGTAGGGAGACCTTCATGTTGGAGATCCATGTCACGTTCATTGAAATCAATATTTGTCTATTGTACAATGTCTTTAAATGAAGTGGCAATTGACTGACAGCCCAAACAAACATGAATGAAGTTATACAGATCGGAAACCTTCAGATTCAGAAATGCTTGAAAATTTCCTCGATATACGTCTAAAAAGGAATTAAAATCCTCAATTGAGTCATTCGTGAGGGTTTGAAAATCAAGCATTTTCTTTAAGTGGTGAGTTGTTCTAGTCCGTACAGTACCATATGTATATTTAATACATATAGGCTTCTAAATACATAATAAATATTTTAATGAATAGGCTTCTAAATACATAATAGAGGTCAGAAATAACATGATGTTCGATCATTTTCAAAGGACGTCCCATCAGTAAGAAACGCAAGAATAACAACTTGACTGATGATGTGTAGTTGCTTTCATGTACAATACAATTAAATAAGGAGAAGAAATTCGAAAAAGTATCTTCATTCCCATCCCACATAGGTAGGAATGTTTATTCAGGGAAGCTTAACACTATTTACAATGGCTTCAGAAGCAGGGGCTACTCGTACAGAATTCCTGGATTCATCGGGTTTTTCAGCATTCATGATTCTAGTAGGGCTATTTGGAGTCCTTTAATTCGGAAAAAATTGTCATTGAAGGTACTGGTGGGTCCATCGACAGAAAAGGAAGGGTCGATCGTATTAGTGTCCTCATTAGCCTCGAATATACCTACCTGACAGAATTTCGCGGAATTCCGTGCGTAAACTATCAATTTCGGAACACCTAGCTAAGCATTGTTCCATATTACCAGGCTCTCCGTTTGAAATCAAATCGTAGGTAGCTTGAACTTCGCGGAAATAATGCCTTCTATTTTACGTTTTAAAAGACGTAACTCGAAGAGTTGGGTCTGAGGTAAAAGCAGGTTGAGGGGGGATTCGGAGTCTTTTTTTTTTAATTTAATTTTATTTATTTTTAATATACATCATCTGTAAAGGTACCTATTAGATATCGGCGGGATTTGAACAAAGAAAAGGAAACTTTGAGAAGTTCCCTACTAACCTAACTAGGTATTCGTATGTATTTTCCCAGATTAAAAGTTGAATCCCAATCAATGCATTGCTAATATAAGTGGGGTACTTAACTTCAGAAAAACTTAAATACTTGGACATGAATTGAAGAGGAAGACCCGATGGTACCTACCAAACAGAGTATGTAGTAACATGAAAATGGAAATGTTGGGACAAAGTAGTCGGAACACAGTAGAACTGTTCATGTAAACATACCCTGCCCTCGCAACCGTAGCCTTTTACTTGAAAAGGCTCTTCTCTTTCTAACTTTCAAATCTTTAATTTTAGTATTACGGTGAACCAGTATAAAAAAAATGCAATTATTATTAAATGACAAATTTTGAGATCAAATTGTTATTATTATTTTTAGATCCGGTTCAAAGAAACCACTTTCTGTTTGATAATGAATCATAGGCAGGAGAACATTTCAGTCTACTGCGCTGACTTTCATTATATAATCTATTTAGTAAAGAGGACTGTATATCATATTTTAATTACGAATCTAACACGGATTATGAATATAAGGATGGAAAATCGTAGACTCACAAATTCGTTGAAAATCCGAGCTTCCCAGGCCTGGGAATGTTTCGTCGGCGTCGTTGAGGTGATTAACGTCGAGTGGGGGAGGACTAATTCACAATCCGTATTTTAAGTAAGTGAATTTTGACATAATAAAGATATGATTTAACCGGTGACCGGATAGAAAACAGTAAATTTATAAAGGTTTCAATAACCGACGGTAGCATTCGAACTGTGAACGTTTGGTGTCCAGAAGAGAACAGCGGCTTTGGTTGCGCGCTCCTGGCAGAGTGAAGAACCCATATCGGTGATTGCAAATATTGATAACCACTGGCGCAACAATCTCATTTGTAGAAAAACGATTATTTTCACTAATGAAATAATCTCAATAATTGAAAAACGAATTCGCTGAAATGTTTTCAGATGGATCCGGCCCAAAACTTCACCACTAAACATCGGGACAATACTGAACTAGCTGTTGTTTTTTGCTTACCCAGGTTACAGGTTTATCGAAGATTATATGCTTTCGGGATGAGGGTTCAAAAGTCAGATACTCTTGGAATGAGTTCTCCAGGATGTCAGCTGACCAAAATGCAATCTACCGATGCAATATCCTACTTTTGATTTTTTCATATTTTGGCCAGACTTTTTCGATTCTACCCCATCGTGCGCCGGCGCCATCCGCCTCTGAAACTTTCTCCCATACTACTGAACCAAAGTTCATTAAATTCGGCTCAAAAATCAAACAACAGTCGAGGACGTGTCCGTATTTTCTGATTGCTTTCGATGAACCTCAAGGGGTAAATCTAAGGGGTAAAAAAAAACCCCTGAATGGAAAAATGTAAGTTTTGAAATATTAAAAAACTGAGATTTCGGAATTTTTTGAAAAGAAGGGTAGTATAGTATCGTTCGATTTATACAGTGTGTCCCAGTAACTACCCCTCCCCCCCCCCCCCCTTCCTTATTTCCTCTAATTGTGTATGAAAAAAATCGGACCAACGCTATTCTTCATAATTTTTATCGAAAAATTCAAAAATGACAATATACAATTTTCAATTGACATAAACTTCGTTATTTTAGATGAGAACCCCCATTTTTTATTGCAGAGTTGCATTCTGCGTAAACTTTTATGGAGAAACGACCCATCACTCGATTTTTTAGGTGCGCGCAAAAGGGGCACGATTCCGCTCCAAAAGTGCGCAATTCCACTCTAAAAGTGTAATATCCGAGTTTTTGAAGATAATCAATTGCCACATATGGTACATGATTTTGGAATATTCTTTTGTGCTGAGCCTCGTAATGATGTCCATTTATTGATATTTGCAACACCAACGTGGGAAAACACAGAAAAACCTACGTTTTAGAACGCTTTGTGCTTTGTGGAAACGTGTTGGAAAAGTGCCATTCTGATCAATTTTCCGGTGTTTTCCCGAATCGGTGTTGCAAATATCGATAGAACATCATCACGAGGTGTAGCACGAAAAAATAATACTCTAAAATCATGTATCATATGTGGCTATTGAGTATCTTCAAAAACCAGATATTAGGCGCGGAATCGCGCCCGTTTGTGCGCACCTAAAAAATCGAGTGATGGGTCATTTCTTCATGAAATTTTACGCAAAATTCAAATCTGAAATAAGAAAAGGGGGGTTCTCACCTAAAATAACGAAGTTAATTTCAATTGTGCACGTGCGCAATGCGCAATTTTGTCATTTTGGAATTCTATACAGAAAATATGAAGAATAGCGTTGGTCCAATTTTTTTCGTCCACAATTAGAGAAAATAATGGGGGGGGGGGGGGGGCTTAGTTACTGAGATGCCCTGTATAGAATGCAGTTCAAGATAGAATAAGACCGTTCGTGCTCCAGAGGAGTTCAAGTGTTGGAAGAGAAAAAGTTGTCAACACGAGTGACAATCGCAAAGCAGCGTTGTCAGCATAACAAAGCTGAACTTTTGCAAATTCGGCTCGATCATATTTGGTTTGCAGGTAAGCTAAACCTGTTCATACTTATGTGAGGCCTAACTTAAATATAGTCCAAATATCTGCGCAGAATCGCTAATAGGAATAACAAACCTTTCTGTAAAAATTTGCTAAGTTTATGTCGCGTAAATTAATAGTTAGAAACCAATTATTTTCTGTCCATTAATAAGGAGTACTAAACCATTATTTTATGACAATCCGTTGATGCGTTGACGATGTACCGATTGCGTCTGACGCAGTATCTTGAGTAAGATTTGTCCCTCTCACCACTCATTTGATCCGTATAGCAAACTTCAGGCAAGAAAGTCACAAAGCCTCCACAACCCAACTCCAAGGCCGATGAAGTCACACCACTGCAACCCGGCTATGCTATTTCCGAAGCTTTGATGGGAGGGTGGATGGTTCAGATGGGATGTTACGCACTCAGTGTCGAGAAAAGTCGGACCTCTGCCTCAAGGCCATTTCGCTCACGACGGTTTTTATGGATCACAACGACGAAGGTAATCAAGCGGACTGCGGACTTTAGACGAAAACAAAGACTCCTCTCTAACAGATCTAGAAAAAAAACTTGTTGCACCATCTTTTGGTTTGAGCGATTCGAATGAGTAAAACTGCTCACCTTTTCTTGGAACGCAAAAATTTACTAATTTCCATAATGAACTAGTAGACGTAACTGTTAGGAATGGTGCAGAGTAGCAGCATGAAGAGCGTGTTGCCACAGGGAACTAATTTGCGCAGAAACTCCAAAAAGTTCCAGTCATGCAGCTTGATCACATGAGTGGATTTTCTTAAATTGGGGCATAATGTAAAGGCTGTTTTGAAATTTGGGCACTTTGAGTGTTAGGAAATGATTGATGACTATCAATTCTATTGCAAAAAACTCTTTCTAAAATAATATTCTGCGATTAAAAAAAAGTTTGGATTTTTAACTATTTTTAACAGTTTTTATTGATTTTTCAGCTAATACCTATTAATGGAATTTAAGTTCATTTTTCAGCATAATTACCTATGTGTGAAAATCATTAAATGTTATAGTGCATCGTTGAAAAATTTCTGTAGAAAAAATGTATAAACAACAATTTTTGATAAATTTTTGATAAATTTGGTTTGACAACAATTGATAAATTTGGTGTGCTCAAAACCTGCTGGCCAACAACAGCAACCTTCCTTTTGAAAAGCTAGATTTCTTGTTGTAAGAACAGAATTTTTATATCAATCTTATTAGGGAGAGTTATTCTCTGGAATAACACATACAGACACACCCACCAAAACACACACCCACACACACACTATTTTTTAATTTTTTAAAAAACACCCCTCAAAGGCGGAGGGGGCAAACCAATATAGTACAAAATAAATGAACTAATAAAAGAAATGTGGAGGACGCACAGATTTACCTGACACCGGCCTTTGGGATCAAGGAAGCTGAAGGAGGAGAAGGGAAAGTGGGATGAAAGCAAGTGCCTCTATAAAATGACCACCAGTTTAAACAAGAACCCCTCAGGACGTGGGTGGTGATACCACAGAGCACTCCCGCCCAGACGCCAAACTCGAGTAACTCCGTGGCATTTTTCCCACACCACATCCAGCGTCATGACATGGTCACGTCCATGACCTTGATATTATTGGTTGCCAGTTCTTTAAGCTCAAATATCACTTGTCGCAGATCATTTCTATCATATATGCTTATCTTAGCCCACCAGGTCTGCTCCATGTGCATGCAGCCACTGACATCCTGGACATACAGGATTATGGCGGATTCATTGGGCTTGATGACAACAATATCTGGATTCTTGCCCCGGTCACTCGGCATGTGATATAGTCTGTCTCTTTCGACATCCCATCCGCTGGATACAAAGCGCCTGCTATCTGCTTGGCAACTGCATCGTGACGTAGAATGCAGCCACCGTGGGTACAAGGACACTGCTGCACCACGTGACCGAGATTCTCAGTTTTACCCCAACAGGCACGACAAAGGGTGCCTACTGTCCCGCGACTACTCCCCGAACACCTCACACCTCACAGTGGTGGCTAGTGTAGCCACCCGGATGGCATGAAAATGGCGATAGAAGCGGGCACCAATGCCCTCTGAAGCCCAATCCACCCACTGGGAAGAAACATGGCGCTAATACCCTAACCTCGTGGGGGTATTTCCCCAGCTGGCTGGGGTAATACCGCCATTTACAAGGGTTAAGTAAATTGTTGTTTACTAATATAAAGTTGCTACACAACCAGCCAAAACTTGTAATTCACCACTGGAGATGTTTTTTTTATAATTTGCTTCAAAATCTGAAGCTCCTAAGTACCAACCCGGGCTGTGATAGACAAATATGCTTATGGTGGCGATATTACCCCATTTTCCCCTACATATTTAAATACATGCACTTAAATATTCATATACACACACATAAGTTACATTATGCTGTTCCTATTTCTATATATTTCTATTGTTATCTGTGGATGATATTGCGGCAGTGATCCTGGCTAGAACCACAGAATCGGAACTGAACAAACTGAATCAACTGATGGTAAAGATCAATAGGTCATAAGTTGACATTAGCAGCAGCTTAAACCGAAGATTCCAACATAATCCCAACACAATGCGGGAATGCACAGGTCACATGTAAGCCAACATTAAGATACCTGGGGATCACATTAGATACTAAAATTATATTCTGGGAGCAAAAAAACAAATCAGCGGACAAGGCAGCAAAGAAAACAACTGCTCTTAGTCATCTAATGAGAAACGTAAATGGGCCAAGAACATGCAAGCGTCGTTTCATGATGAACGTTGTACAATCAATACTCTAGTGTGGCGATGAGTTATGGGCAGACGCTCTGAAAATTGCCTACTACCGCAAGAGAATGATAGTAGTTCAACGAAGAGGAGCGCTGCTCATTGCATGTGCCTACACAATAGTGTCAGAACCAGCCATTCTAGTACTTACGAGCAGCATACCAATACAATAATTGATGACTGCAGAGCGAAAACGAATCTTTGATAGGAGTGAGGAGTGGGAAAGAACTCGTTTAGCTAATGAAGAGAGAGAACGTACTATGGCGAGATGGCAGGAAATATGAATTGAAGAGCAGAGAGGGAGATAGACAGCACGCTTGATACCCCAGATCAAGGTAAGGGCAGACAGAAAACATGAAAAAGTTAACTTTTCCCCAGACTCAATTCCTTTCAAGACATGGGCTGTTTTACGCCAACCTCCATAAAACGGGAAAAGTAGACGCCCCAATATGACCAAACTCAGGAAACAGATGATGATGAGTTCCGCACTTTCTTCCTATGCAAGATATGGGCTACGGAAAGAAAAAGGCTGCAGGATGCTCTAGAAGTGCCACCTCAAGATGTGACACCGGAGGTGGTAGTAGCCAAAATTATTGAACAGGAGCAACATAGGACCTCTGTTGCTGTATACGTTCAATAAATCCTCCAGAAAAAGATCAACGTGGAACGGGAGAGACAAAGGAGGGAGCACATGGTCCGAGAGGACTGAAGATATTTCTCAATGACTCGGCCTGAAGTAACATGTTAAACAGTTCCAGGCTGAGTTCCAACGTAGGAAAAGGAAGGTGAGGTTTTAGAGGCGTTTGAATCCCACATATCTCGGAGTGCGGTCCCTCGAGAGTACCTTACGAGATCCGATAATTACCTTAGGGTCTTAAAAATTTCCTCACCTGCCTAAGTTTAAAAAAAAAAAAAAAAAAATCTAAATTTTTTATGGAATTTACAACAGCTTTTATAGTATACAAACTTATTATTTAAACACAGACCTACTCGTTGTCTGACTTTTTATGTTAGCAGACACAACTTTGTTGTTCTAAATGCACGTGCGAATGCCTGCAAAGAACGGGTATGTAGGTACCTACTTTGAAATCGGAAAAGAATCGACAATTGCAGTCACTCCCAAGTAGGTGAACAAGATATCCAGCTTTTGGACGAAGTAGGTACTTTATTCATGTAATTAACGGAATATTTTTAATAGTAAAATTATATTTATCATAGGTTCTTACCTTCTTCGACTAATATTGTGGAAATGGGAAAAGTTACCTACTTATTAGACTGTAGTCTGAGGGAGAACAAAAATACTCTTACAACTGTGGTTACCTTTGTGTCAGGTGATGGTTACTACGCGTACGACGTTATTTCAACGAAAGCATTTTTACCTCGTAGGTACGCGTAAGTAGGCTTCTTTCTCTTTCGCGCGTTCGCAAAAATTTGCGCACGCGCAGTTGGTATTTCAGTCTTCTTGTGTACACGGCTAGAAAATTAAGGGAAGAACAGAAACTTTCTATTAAAGTACAAAATCACCCGCTTCATCCACCGTTTCCAATCATTCTACCTACCGAGCGAGCGAGAAAATTACGCTAGGTAGTCTACAATATAATTACAAGGCTTGGAGGGGCTCTGAGCAGCTGGGGACCACGGCCTCTGAGGCTAGTTTACCTCCTTTTTGGCCTACTCCCCCCCCCCCCCCCCCCCCCCAAACTTTTCCCAATGTTTTTGACATTTACTATAAGGCGTAAAATGGTAAATTGTACATTTGTCGCTGGAGCTGTAATGGTTTGAACTCTTTTGGGTGGCGCGAAACGCCAAGTTTTGATGATAATATACTATTTACGGGATTTAATCATTTATTACCGACCAAAGATTTGCGAAGAATAGCTATCTAGTACAGAAATAATATACCAATTTGTGATAATTTGCAGCGTTTTGAATTCAAAATGTCTTCAAACATTAAAAATCTATTTGCTGAGGGGGGGGGGTGATGACAATTGTTTGTGTTCCGATAGAGGCTTCTACGTAGGGATTACAATTTTTAAATGTAATAATGATTGTAGGCAAAAAAGTGGTAGTACCAATTACGTAAAGGGATGTGTTCAGTCTAGAGTAACATCTATGATAACTCAAGGAGAATAATAGTTATAAACTATGATGAGTTTCCTACCAATGTGATGAAAACTGAAGTGAAACCTTAATTCGGATTTCCTCACATTCACAGTACCTACTCAGTTGGTATAGGTACTCACATTAGTCGCCACTTCTATTATTTCTAATTACCCCTCAACAGGATGTGGAATGGACACATACCGCCTATTTCATTGATAAAACGCTGCATAATTCGTACGCTTGTAGCAAACTTCTCGCCGTTATCTCCGAGATTATTCTGCTCTAACTAAACGAGTAAGCGACATACAATCTAATTGCTCATCACTGCCCTTGTGGAGCACATTGATTCAAGTCGACCAAATTAATTAAATAACACGAAATAAAAACCTGATGCAATACCTTCGCGCAATGGATTTCAAGAACGAGTAATCAAGAACCGTTTTCGCCCCAATTACAAAGGTTATTTCTTTGTTTTCATAGAAAAAAAAGAAAAAAAAATGAAAATAGGTACCTAGTAAGCCCTTTATGGTTTTCAGTCGTTGGCTCTTCCAAAAACTAAAGTAAACCACGCTTATTCACTAATGTGCTATGTGTTGAGGGGTATTCCATCCAAGGTCGAAGTCACTACAGCAGCAGCAGCTGCCAACCAATAGCTAAACCACGAAGGATTTTACAACAATGATTACTTATTGTACATTCTGTTAAATATAAATAATAATTTTATATTATAAAATTATTATATAAAATTAAATTATTATTATAAAATTATTATACATAATATATACTAAAATTGTCTAACTAATAATCAAGTAATCATGTATTTATCTACCTATATAGTAAGCCACGACTTCTATATTCCAATATGTCGTCTTATAGTGTTCATGCCATGTGTTCAGTCTTATTCTTATATTAAATACAATTCCTCTCTCTAATTGAAGTCTTATATAATTATTTTAATTACCACGACACATAACATGGTGTCAGAAGTGTCGGTTGAATCCTTCAGGAAGATCTAATCTGGATGAAAAAGGATTCAGGAGTGGCCGAGTCTGCATCCGACGACGGAGGCAGCGAATCAAGTGAGTCCGAAACTTCAAGTTCTGAATCATTAATAATGGCGAAGGCAAAGATAAACCTTCCACCAAACGTCGGTAATTTAGAAATTGGAGGCCAGTCCAGCACAAATTTGGCTCTAAAATGGAAAAGTTGGATTACGCAATTCAAACTCTATCTCATTGCAGCCGATTTAGAGGAGGAGTCTGACAAGCGTAAAGTCGCTCTTTTATTGTCTCTTATTGGTCCCCAGGGAATGGTAATATTTCATTCATTTGGTGAAGATTCCGAAAAAATCAAGTATGTGGAACTAATAAAAAAGTTTCAGGCTCATTTTACTCCAAAAAAGAACATCACGATCGAGCGCCATAACTTTCTGACTCGTCGGCAGGCAGATCAAGAATCCATTGACGATTTTGTCACGGATCTGAAAAATCTTAGTTTAACTTGCGAATTTCTCGATCTAAAAGATAGTTTAATAAAAGATGTTCTCATTGTTGGCTTAAATAAGTACAATTATAAAATGAAAGAGAGGTTGCTTCAGGAGGATGATTTGACCTTGGAGAAAGCCATTAGGATTTGCAAGAGCCTTGAATTGACTCATCAACAAGCCCAGTCACTTCAAAAACAGACGGATGGGGAGACTGTACACAAGATATTTCAAAGATCCAGGTCAAATACTCGGAATTCTACTCCGAGTTCGGGGAACGATCATCATACGAGCACGTCAAGGCATGGCAAGAGTCAGTTAAAAAACAATCGGTCCCGATCAACATCCAAACCAAGAGCGGAATGGAACAATAGTCAACAAAACACCGGTCAGTCTGCATCCCATCAGCGAGGCATATGTACACGTTGCGGTCAAATACATCGTGTGAAGTGCCCAGCAGTCGGTCAGCAGTGTTCCTCGTGCGGCAAATTCAATCATTTCAGTAAAATGTGTCGGCTAAAATCGATCCGAAATGTGAATGTGCGTGGTTCCGATGATAATGTTAACGCGGTAGCGATTGGAGATCGCGATTATTTTGTTTGTAAAGTCGAGTCAGGTCGACATAATAATGATGAAGAAGACTGGTATGTAAACTTATCTATAAATAATGTCAATGTTCGTGCTCAAATTGATACTGGGTCTAGGGTAAATTGCATGTCAGTAAGTCAAATTAATGATCTCAATATTGTCAAGTCAGTCAGTCCATGCGATAAAAAGTTATTTTCGTATGGTGGTACTCCCTTAAAAAATTTGGGTAGCTGTGTATTGCCATGCACCTTGAAAGGAAATACCTACAATGTGGTATTTAACATAATCGATGAAAACGTAACAACCTTATTAGGTCAACGAACATGCAGAGAATTAGGTCTTGTTGAAAGAATTCATAGTCTAATATCTAATTCAGGTGATAATTTTAAGTACAGTCAGCTTAGAAACATATACAAAGACGTATTTGAAGGATTAGGTCGTTTACCAACTGTTTGTAAACTTACATTAAAACCAGATGCCCAACCCATTATCGATCCACCACGTCGTTTACCATTTAAACTATATAATCGTGTTCAGTTAGAGCTCACAAGAATGGAAAAAGATAGAGTGATTGCCAAAGTCACTGAACCGACCGAATGGGTGGGTTCTATGGTTGTGACTGAACGCAAGTCTGGGGCTCTTAGAATTTGCTTAGATCCGAGTAATTTAAACTCAAATTTGATGAGATCACACTATCAGCTTCCTACTATAGATGTTATTAGGGCACAGTTGAATGGATCTAGTGTTTTCTCTACTCTGGACGCTAATTCTGGTTTTTGGAATGTTCCGATGGACCCTGAGAGTTCCAAATTGTTAGTATTTGGGACACCATTTGGACGATTTAAGTTTCTTCGTCTACCGTTTGGCATATCTGTAGCTCCGGAAATATTTCACCGGATAATGCATGAAAGCTTCGGTGACTTGGAAGGAGTATGTATATACCAAGATGATTTATTGGTTCATGCACAAAACGAACATGAACATTATTTTAGGCTAAAACTGGTATTAGATAGAGCTCGTCGGCTAAATATAAAATTTAATTCTGCTAAATGTAAATTTGGTCAAAATCAAGTCAGATATATGGGACATTTATTTTCGAAACAGGGCATGAAAGCTGATCCGAGTCGAATTGAAGCTATTTGTTCCATGACAAAACCAAATGATAAGAAATCCCTTCATAGGTTTATAGGATTAGTCACTTATTTGTCCAGCTTTATTCCCAATTTTTCACAAGAGACTTCGGTCCTCAATAATTTGATAAAGAAAGATGTTCCATGGCACTGGGAAGAACACCATCAGAAAGCGTTTGATCGATTAAAAACACTAATTACAGAGGCACCTGTATTAGCACTTTTTGAGGTAAATTCCCCCATAATATTGTCGGTCGATGCTTCAAAATTTGCCGTCGGTGCAGTGATTTTACAAAATAATAAACCTGTTGAATACGCATCAAAAACACTTACGCCGTGTCAACAAGGTTATGCTCTAATTGAGAAGGAACTATTCGCAGTTGTCGTAGCTTGTAACAAATTTAGGCAGTATATTTACGGTCAATCATTCAAGGTCGAAACGGACCATGCACCTTTGGTTACTATTTGTAAAAGAAATCTAGCAAATGTGCCTAGTAGACTTCAACGAATGCTATTGCAGCTCCAAGCATACAATTTTGAAGTTGTATATAGACCGGGTAAACACATGTACATAGCAGACACGCTATCTCGTGCGCCATTGCCCGATACAGACGACAGTCTTGATGAGGATATTGCCGTTCATGTCAATTTGGTTAGTAATTCACTTGCAGTTTCACCAGAAACATTGTCGGAAATTCGCGAAGCCAGTAAAAATGATGATGCTCATGCAATTTTAAAATTCTATTCCGATAATGGATGGCCACGATCTAAAAATCGAGTCTCAGATCTAGCCAAGCCGTATTGGGATTTCCGAGCAGAAATTAATATAATTGATGATTTTTTATTTCGTAATACTAGTATTCTCATTCCTGCTAAGCTCAGAAAGACCATATTAAATAAGGTTCACTCTAGTCATATGGGGATCGAGCGAACAAAGTCGTTAGTTCGAGGTGTCCTTTTCTGGCCCCAAATGTCTGTCGACATCAAAAATTTAATTGAAAATTGCCAAACTTGTATGAAATTCCGCCCTAATCAAACTGACGAACCTCTTAGACCTCACGAGTTACCTACATTACCCTGGTAGAAAGTGGGTGCCGATTTCCTTGATTTTAATAATGTCAAATATCTAGTTGTTATAGATTATTTTTCAAAATATATAGATGTATGTCAAGTCAGTTCATCAAGAGCATCCTTTGTGATTCCTCAATTCAAATCAATGTTTAGTCGATTAGGAATTCCGACTCAGTTAGTCACTGATGGTGGACCTCCTTTTCAATCGAAGGAATTTAAAGAATTTACTCACCAATGGGAAATTACACATGTGGTGACAAGTCCATATATGAGTAGGTCTAACGGAATGGCTGAAAGCGGAGTAAAAATTGTAGGCAATATCTTAAAAAAATGTCATGATTCTGGTAATGATCCCTATCTTGATTTGTTACATTATAGAAATACGCCTAAAGGTGATTTGTCTTCTCCTGCACAACTATTAATGTCGCGACGCCTGCGTTGCACATTACCCATCAATGAAAATCTTTTGAAACCTAAAGTTATTAATTTTAAAAATCACATGTCATTAGCTAGAAGTAAACAAAACAAGTCGAAAGAATATTTTGATAGAAAGTGTCGTGTAATGTCAGCACTACATTCAGGAGATAAGGTACACTACAAGCTAAAACCTAACGGTTATTGGATTCCAGGAGCGATTGTTATCAAGCCAGTTGGGATTAGATCATATTTGATTAGAAATCAAGAAGGTTCAGAATACGTACGTAATAGGAAGTTTTTACTCACAAATCCAACGCCAATTTTGAAGGATTCTGTACATGAGAGATTTGTTGATTCATACATATCGCCAGATAAGTCTCAGCATATTAGCCGAAGAAAGAGCATTGTCAGTCCACAGCAAATCAGTTCTCCTTGTTCTAGTTCGCCGAATAGTACTAACATACCGGCAAATAATAGTCCTTCAAAAATATGTAATAAAAGTCCCATTCCAGTACGTTCCAGTAATAGAATAATTAAGCCCGTTAAACGTTTCTCGTTTTCGGAATTTGATAATCCAAAATCAAATTGATGCTATTTGCATAGTAATATTCAATCGTTTAAAAAACTAAAAAGAGGGCATGTTAAATTTAATATAAATAATAATTTTATATTATAAAATTATTATATAAAATTAAATTATTATAATAAAATTATTATACATAATATATACTAAAATTGTCTAACTAATAATCAAGTAATCATGTATTTATCTACCTATATAGTAAGCCACGACTTCTATATTCCAATATGTCGTCTTATAGTGTTCATGCAATGTGTTCAATCTTATTCTTATATTAAATACAATTCCTCTCTCTAATTGAAGTCTTATATAATTATTTCGATTACCACGACACATAACACATTCCACACTCTTTAGTATTTGAAACAGGTGTGATTAGGCATGTTTATGTTACGTTACAAGTCATCGAAATTATCAATGCCATAGTTTCACTGATACCTGTTAAGAGGATCCGACGAGGGTTTAAGGGCTGGTTTATCAATGCTCAGTTAGGTCTCTATATATTTTATATTTTATTAATCTTGAAACGACTGGTGACTAACTACTTAATCAAAATTCATCAAGGGGAAAACAGGGGTGTTGAATAAACAGCAAAATATTCCCACGAAATTGGGTTGGAACACTATGTAGTAGGTATGTAACCCCCCATAGCAACTTCCAGGCCTCAGCTTTCATGCCCATTTTGACATGGATATATTATCTTTGCTCTGGGAGGTCAACCAAAAATTTCCGTTATGCAAAATTTGTGTCACAATTTCAGTGTTTTTCACGTACAACCCAGCCGTTGCAAGGGGAATGGAACTTCCGCAGTTTTCATCGCACATAAATCGTTCGCCACTCGTTGGAAAGCACTTGATTTATGTGATAAATGTTCACATCTCAAGCTACCAATTTCCCCCTCCATACGTACCTGGCTACATTCCTAAACTAAGCTGATTGGACTATAAACAATTTTAATAATCCAGTTACAATATTCTTAACGTAAAGCAATAGCATCATTTACTCCACTCCATAGGAAACATTTTCATCCTCTTGACAACAGTCGACTGTTAACAACAACTCATTGTAGTGGCTTCTCTCCACAGTTATTTTCAACATTTTTGTAAGTAAACCGTTGTTTTGTTGGAATTAGTCGGGATGCGGCCATGCGGCCCAGGGATTTGTTTAAAGTTGAAGGATTTGTTTACAACTCTCTAGGACAACCGTTATGAAATCCCCAATCAAAGACATATCCATGTAACATAGTATCTGCTTGTAAAGCAGATAGTGGAATTCGTTTACGATGTGTTTAGTTAGGTACTTGAAGTTTTCTTCCATTTTTCTTCCTTAACCTCTTTCTTTTTCATCATTGTATAAATGGATGCCCCTAATGGAAGTTCTTACGATGAAGATTCATTACCTGAAAACAATAAATTCTGAGTTGCCATCTTTGAATGACAAAATGGATTCATTACTGAATAAGTTCACTCGACGAAAAGGTAAGTTCTGATAGATAGATGAAATTTTTCAATAATAAGTTTAAAGAAATGAAGAAGGACATAGTAAATATGAAGTAAGTATAGTATGGATGAAGTCAAGGCTAGTAATCTTATGCAGCAAAGGGAGATTCGGGAGTAGAAAAATACTTTTGACATGTTGCGGGCAAAAGTGAGTGACCTGGATCAATCATTTTTGTCGGATACAGTGTAGTCTTGTCAGTTAGACATGAATGGGGGGTACATCAAATCAGATATGGGTTCTTTTTGACATGGGTATGCCTATTTGTTGGCCTACGTGAGTGCGAAAATTAGTACTATGAAATAAATGCAACGGTTTTTATTTTATCTCAAAACCGCGTTTTACTAGTGAAGTGTAACTCCCTTAGTTTTCATAGCAGGAAAATCGTTAGCCACTTTTTGGAATGCTCTCATTTTATCATTACATCTCATGATCCCTAAGCCATTGCAGTGTCAATGAAAGCCAATTTATTACACTACGTTATAAACTAATATTGCTAATTAACCATAATGTGGAAAGAAGGCACTATAGGTACATGGTAGGTATACTGTTGAGTAGTAGGTACTTGTAAGCATTAGTTACTAGACGATGTATAGACGATCAGCTGATGGGCTCCTAAAGCTGATGATTTCTATCGTATTTAATGTCTGAAGCTGAAATTATGAGGCGATTGGCTCATTCCTACTCAAGTGAGTGAGCTAAATTGTCTCCTGTTCATCCTAGGAAGTTGAGATTTTATAGGGAGACTCTCCAGGACACTAAGAGACGATTGAAATTAATGGCTGTTTCCCAATCAGCTGAGTGAGCTAAATTCTCGACTGTTGCCCCCAGGAAGTTGAAATTTGATAGGGATGCTTTCTGGGACTCTAAGAGACGATTGCATTTTGGATCGTTCCTGATAAGCTTAGAAAGTTAAATTCTCTCCTGTTCCTCCTAGGATGTTGAAATTCGAAATGGAGACTCTCTGGGACACTAAGAGACGATTGAATTGGTTTGGTCTTTTCTGGTCAGCTGACTGAGCTACTTTAATTGAGACATTTTTAACTTGAGACACAAAACACATATTTCACTGGGGAAAAAATAAGACATATCATGTACCGATATATCTGCATGTAGTGTAGATACTCAACTTTCTTCGTCGTTAGCCCATCTACGAAGTTTCCCAATAGTGCTTCGTCAATTTACAACGTCTGCCAAGTTCAAAAAGTTAGGGGGGGGGGGGGGGGGGGGGAGAGATGCTCACCATTTATCAACTTCTTTTCAGTAATAAATTCAGTAACATCAAATCTGACTTTATTTCATGTACACGGAAAATAACACATTATTCAAAATCTATAATTGGTATATTACTTATGATGGAAAGGGAATGTAAAATCAAAGTTTTAGACCTCGGAGGACGACCATTATCAAAAATTAAACGAAACTAGATAAGTTTTACCATTTTTCAGTATTTGTCGCTTTCGACCTAGAAGAACTAGATATTCACCGACAACTATCAACATATCTCATTGAGTGCACAAAATCAACAATTTGAGACCATAACGGTTATTGTAGAATCAGTATGGTTTTGGAAATGCAGCATTTCAAAATTTGGGAAGTTTTTCAGATTACACTATTTTGGTTTATTATTTCCAATAATAAGCCTATGTAATCGTGTAGCAAAACATTTTTATAACCCCCCCCCCCCCCCTCAAACTTTATCACTTTACGTTTCAAGGTGCGTAGAATCCAAATTTGAAATGTCCGTCCGCCGTTCGCCGTCCGGGCCATAAAAGGCCTAAGAATTGACTTAAAAACCCCGTTCTTTCGCACATAGACTCCATTTGGGGTCTAGTTGGTCCTAACGTATAACCATCCCGATTGCCTTACCGCGTAGATGCTATGGGCCAAAAACGGGCGAAAAAGTGTCTTTTTCGAGGCTTTGAGTGTTAGACTTACGCACGGGCGCACGCCTGGCACGCTTGGCAGGGGGTCACGGTGGGTGGTGAGGGGGGTGAGCGGGGGGTGGAGTGAGAGGAAGAACAGAGGTGGATACTAGAAAAGATACTGGCGAAAGCCCCAGAGCATGCTGGTTACTATAGCTGGCTATCTGATTCGGAATAATAAACCATTATGTAATAATTTGCAGCGTTTTTAGCAAAACCTCATCATATTGAAAAACTAGGTATTTATATTTTTTGAAGGCAGGCTTATTATTGTAAACTTCTGAAACCGTTCCTGTGGATTCTACAGGGGTATTAGGGTATCCCAAAGTAATAACCCGTCCATTCACTGTACCTCGCCTCTAACTCTGCTAGTTTGATCGCTGAAGCATGCTTGACAAATGAGTGATGATACATATCAGATATTTGAGTTTCAAAACCCGTAAAAATAATTTAGAAATGAATTTGTTTTGATTGTGCTTGATAAAAGGACAAAAGGTTCGCACCCTCTCATGGCATCACTAGTTTGTGAAGAACAACCAGGCTCTTTGGGCTAGCGGTTCTCTGAATTTCGATATTGAGGGTCAATATTTCCTCACTCACACTAATAGACTGTATTATTGGCACTGGGGAAGCGCAGGTAACAATTTTGGTAGTGTTTCTTCGAGGTGCTACCCTCCTTTATAATCTGAGAAGGCTTCGTGTTGGGTACCAATATTCAGTTTCAGAAAATTTACTCCCTTAGATATTTTTTTTAAATCCAAGTAAAGGCCGTATCACACTTGCATTTTTTCCGCTGAAACGTGAAGAAGGCAAAGTGCGTTTTTTCAAGGTCAGCAGTGAATGTTGAAGAGGAATAACTGCAAGAACAGCGTATTCTGGCGGAATGCAATTTTATTAAGCCTGTCAGGTTAGGGCTTGAAATATTGAAGAAACGTTTGACGTGCCTAGTGTTTTCAAACAGTGTCTGGACAACTCTTGTTCTTCCAAAGTTAATATACTATGAAGACGCACAATAATAATAAAAATAACATAATAACGTAATAATAAATAAAAAACTGTTCCCGCTAGGGACGTGGTCAAGAACGAAAAATGATTATTCGATTTTAAATTATATTTATATAAGAAGACAGGTATGTAATTTGAACTCAACAGAGAAGCAAGAGTGCACCTGCACGGCAATAATCCTCAAACAACAAACTTCACTTCTGCAGTTCATTCACCTGAATCGGCATTTGTTTAGTGCAGTCTCTTTAGTGACCGGAGGGGTGCTGTTACCTACTTAACGTCATGCGAAGTGAGGCATTGGCGCGCGACCAAACAAAAACGTAATAAAAATAGAAGTTCGGCACTAAGAAAATAAGAAAACTTCGGCAAGGAACTAGGAACAATATTTTTGGCACAGGAGAACTGGAACTGGAATGAAAACGGGAAAGTACAACGTGGTTTTCCAGTGAAACGTTACCTCCCCAAGGGTTATGTTTAGCATTTTTCTTGCGTCAAGGTAAAAATTAGAACGTGTTCTAATTTTCCCAAGTGAGTTTAAAAACGCTCCGCCAGGATGCGCAATGATCGAAAAAGCTGACCTAGGAAAAAAGCACTTCTTCTTATTCACGTTTAGGCATTAAATACACAGAAAAAACGCAGAAAAAATGCGTAAAAAATGCTAGTGTGATACGGCCTTAAGAAAGGTTGCTACGCGAAATGTTGGAAGCTCTGATACCCACTTTATCACACATGTCGGAGCCTCAGAGTTTAGGATTTTTTAATTTGTCACAGGAATTTGAGTTAAGGCAAGAGGGATGCAAACGTTAAGGCAAGAGGGATACAAACATTTTTGAATACCAGTATCTCATTGGAGATTCAAGAAGTCTATTGAAACGAGTGAACGATATATCTACCTATATAAAACCTATTTGCCAAAGAAGGCAAATCGGAAACCAATAATCTGGAATTGACCTCAGAAAAATACATATATGCCAACGAAAGATGCAAGACCTAGATCACACCAAATCATGAATAACTTTGATAACTTCTATTAATGTAATGATGTATCAATGAAGTAATGATGAATGGGTTGGCTTTCTCCCGTAGTATTTGGGGGAAACGTTTTCCTTCGGGAGCTCTGGTCATGGATGAGACACATCTCTAACCGAAAAAGCTCGCACACGGTGGGCGGTCTTAACATCAACTACCCAGTCTTTCAGATGTGAATTCCTCGTCTTTCAGATGTGATTCCTCGTCTTTGTCTTAGTTTCGATACCTAATGTGTTCAACTCATAGGTTTCTGTGATGGTTCAGGTTTAGGAAACGGTGCAGTGATTTATATGCTTTGTTCAATCGAATGCGAATCTCAGGTAACGACAAATCTGATAAAATCGAAATCCAAGGTAGCAACGCTTAAAGCTGCCACCATACCTCGGATGGAACTTCATGGTGCTGTATTGCTGGCTAAATTGCTCAAGCCCCTTCAATTTCTCATTGTCCATCTTGCAATTAAGGATATAATCTTATTCACTGTTGCTACAGTTGTGCTATCTTGACTCAGTGCTTCCACTCACCTTCTAAAAACATATGTGGCCAATAGAGTTACTTTCATACTGGAGTCATCCACCCCTCAACATGTGGCATCATATTCCCACCATAACGCTGCTGACTGCATATCTAGGAGCCTTACCCATCTACAATTCGTCACTCACTCCTCATGGTGGGTTGGTCTCAAGTTTCTTGAGTTCCCAAAGTCTAGATGGCCACGAACCTAGTATATGGAACCCGTTGCTAATTTGCCTGAGATGAAGCATGTTCAGGAAAAAAAAGTATTTTCGGTTTGAAAAACTGCTGGAGGTCCCAAAAACCCCTTTCTCAAACTCGCAGAAAAATTGTCCAAGATGTATAAAATACGAGTGTGATGGAGTTTGTAGTAAGGTTTAATAATAATAATACTAGAAAAGAAAACTGAGCGCTTGTAAAAGAATTGCAGAAGGCTCTAAATGCTCTAGTGAGGCTACCCAACTAAATTATTTTGCTCCAGACTTTCGAGCGATTCACTAAGGACGCCCCATTTCCAAAACTAATCGTTCCTTGTCTCGTTCTATGTTGATATGGAAGGTTTTCTTTGAGTTGGAGGGAGTTTGGCAAACTCCAAGTTGCCATATAAAGTCAAGCAACGCTTACTTCTCCCTATGGAAGCTAAACTGTCTAGTATGCTATGAGATGCTTATCATAAAGTTTTGTTGAACGCAGGACCGCAGATAACGCAAGCTATGCTCGTCAGCAGGTACTGGATTCTTGCTGGACGTGCCTTGGTTCGCCAACGAATTCACGCGTGTCACACTCGTTACAAGTCAGAAGCAGATTTACAACCACCATTGATGGCCGACCTACCTGCGGGTCGTGTCACACCTGCGTTACGTGATTTTCATCATGCTTCAGTGGATATGGCTAGACCACTACCCGTATGGAAAATTTTTTTCTACAAATACTAATATTTTTATATTTTTTGTTAATTAAGTTTCTTCTAATCTATAAATGACTTGTGAGTTTGAAGTTTATAGCAAGACAGGTTTATTTGTGGCTATAACAATCCACTGATGGTTAAAAAAAACCTGTTATAATAGCTCGGTCTAAGCAGTTCGTTTGATAAATAATTCTGAACTTGAATAATAAATTAATACCCGTTGGGTGAACAAAAACCTTTCATCTCGCAATTCTGCGACACTCCCTGGGATTTTAGGAAATTGTCAAGTTTCTTCCCTCTTCGGCTCATCTTGAAACTCCAGTGGATAAAGGTGAGCCAGAGACCTGAATAAGTGAGTCCCATTCGGAGGTCTGATTCTTGCAACTTTCTCATTTGTGCCACGCAAGTCTGTTTAGTTCGTTCATCTTGGTTATGATACGTATCCTGAATATGTTTTGTCCACCCAAACTTCGCTTTTTTAATTTCTTTTGGAGTAGGAAATTTCCCATTTATTTTGGATTTTTTTCTCATCGTCTCTGAAAATCTTAAACAACAGGCCGATATTCTCAAAATTTTCTGAATTGATGAATATTTATCTGGATTGATCGAAAAAGGTGTGATTGAAGAGTTCACTGCTTGCAAAGTTTTTTATATTTTTATTAAAGGTTGTATCCGTGGACTCATTAAACTATTGAAATTCATCTGAATCAATATCAGATTTCGGGAGAGCCACTCTGGTCCCTACCACCATATTTCAGAAAGTTCCTTTCTCCTCGTCATCCAGTCTTCTGGATTTTTATTTGATAGCACGTATTGGGAAGAAATCCCAGGTTGTGAACTAATTTCTTCTATTCTTCTCTTGACGAATAATGGTAAAATTTTGTTCGATCTTAACCAGTATAAAACACATTTTGAATCTTTCCAAACTAATTTAGTTTCTATTTGAAACTCTAACTGAGATTGCAGGAACTCCAAGGCTCTAACGCCAATGAGCCTTTCTAATAGTTCCAATCGGGGAATCGTTACCGCTGTGTTTGGTGCAAGACGTGACGGCGAATATCAGTCTCGAATTTGAATAATTCTCTTGAATTATTCCTTTTCTATGTCAGCACTTAGTATGAATTTCGAAGTTCTACATCTCAATAACACTCCAGTCAGATCCGCTAAGTACTCATTTAGGCTTAAATCTCGCTTTTTAAATTTCGCTGAACCATCGAAACCAATCCTAAATTTAGTGGTCGTTTTTTGTGGAGTGGTCATCGCATGATGTGTCAAGTAATGCACAGAACCTTGAATAATATTTTTTGTCACATGGTCAATGAATTTCAATTAAAATTGCTCTTGAAATGCCTTGTGATGAGTTTTCATAATTTCTGTACTTTTGACTCTGTCGAATCTTCCTAAAGCTAGTTCATAATTCATCACTTTTTGGAGGGTAGGTTTTCCAAGGTAATGCTTCTACGAATCTATTATTTTTCATACGTATATTAAAATAAAAATTATCCACCATTATCTACTGAACTTTCTCGAATTCCAACCAAGTCCAAGTCCCATAGATTTTTTATTTAATTTGAAAACGATTTCTCAGCTCTATAGGGTATTTTGGAACACTCTCTCCATTCGAAATTTTTGATTTCTGGATAGAATGTCTCACCCACCATGAAAGCGAATCGTACTTTGTGATCGAAATCGTCCACTCCTATATATATATATATATATATATATATATATATATATATATATATATATATATATAGCTATATAGACACAGACTTACGGCGTCGTTATAAGGTGAGGCGCAGGCTTACGGCGTCACCTCCCAGTGCTACAAAACGATGCCACAATCCTGTAATTCACTTGACAAACAGGCATACGGCACCACTTGTCTTGAAGGCGAGGTATAACCAAAACCAATGAAGGGGCTCAAGTGAGTAACGTGAAACGCAGGATTGTGGCACACATACCGTGTTTTTTCTCTCTCTCTCTTTTTTTCTTTCTTTTCGGCCGCACCTCAACCAGAAGGGTCATTAGCGGCACAGCTATCCTCTTGTCGTGGGGCTCACCATGGGTTATGTTTTGAGATTGAAAGATTGGTACAAACGATTATTTTAGATCCGCACCTCCGGGGTGGAGACAAACCTTCCTATGGGTTGGGGATTCAAATAAAATATGTGCATCGGCGATTGATGATATAAAACTGGAGGGTTGGTATAAAAATTTTGTTGTTGTTTTTTTTTTATTCGTGATGAATTCATTTTTCATGGTCCCGAGGACCTGGGCGGTCAGGGAGGGGATAATGTGACGATTGTTATGTTCCAGCTTTTTTAAATCGGAAAAAAGTTTTTCACTAGTAAAATTCGTGATGAATTCATTTTTCATGGTCCCGAGGACCTGGGCGGTCAGGAAGGGGGTAAATGTGAAGATTGTTATATTTCAGCTTTTTGAAATCGGAAAAAAAGTTTTTCACTAGTAAAATTCGTGTAAATTCATTTTTCATGGGCCGAGGACCTGGGCGGTCAGGAAGGGGGTAAATATCAAGTTTGTTATATTTCAGATTTTTACAATCGGAAAAAAAGTTTTTCACTAGTAAAATTTGTGATGAATTCATTTTTCATGGTCCTGAGGACCTGGGCTGTCAGGGAGGGGGTAAATGTGAAGATTGTTATATTTCAGCTTTTTAAAATCGGAAAAAAAGTTTTTCACTAGTGAAATTCGTGATGAATTCATTTTTCATTTTCCCGAGGACCTGGGCAGTCAGGGAGGGGGCAAATGTGAATATTGTTATATTTCAGCGTTTTAAAATCGGAATAAAAGTTTTTCACTAGTAAAATTAGTGATGAATGCATTTTTCATGGTCCGAAGGACCTGGGCTGTCAGGGGAAAATGTGAAGATTGTTATATTTCAGATTTAAAATCGGAAAAAAAGTTTTTCACAAGTAAAATTCGCGATGAGTTCATTTTTCATGGTCCCGAGGACCTGGGCGGTCAGGGAGGGGGTAAATGTGAATATTGTTATATTTCAGATTTTTAAAATCGGAAAAAAAGTTTTTCACAAGTAAAATTTGCGATGAATTCATTTTTCATGGTCCCGAGGACCTGGGCTGTCAGGGAGGGGGCAAATGTGAAGATTGTTATATTTCAGCTTTTTAAAATCGGAAAAAAAGTTTTTCACTAGTAAAATTTGCGATGAATTCATTTTTCATGGTCCCGAGGACCTGGGCGGTCAGGGAGGGGGTAAATGTGAAGATTAATTTATTTCAGCTTTTTAAAATCGGAATAAAAGTTTTTCACTAGTAAAATTAGTGATGAATGCATTTTTCATGGTCCGAAGGACCTGGGCTGTCAGGGGAAAATGTGAAGATTGTTATATTTCAGATTTAAAATCGGAAAAAAAGTTTTTCACAAGTAAAATTCGCGATGAGTTCATTTTTCATGGTCCCGAGGACCTGGGCGGTCAGGGAGGGGGCAAATGTGAAGATTGTTATATTTCAGCTTTTTAAAATCGGAAAAAAAGTTTTTCACTAGTAAAATTCGCGATGAATTCATTTTTCATGGTCCCGAGGACCTGGGCGGTCAGGGAGGGGGTAAATGTGAAGATTGTTTTATTTCAGCTTTTTAAAATCGGAAAAAAAGTTTTTCACTGGTAAAATTCGCGATGAATTCATTTTTCATGGTCCCTAGGACCTGGTCGGGCAGGGAAGGGGTAAATGTGAAGATTGTTATATATCAGCTTTTTAAAATCGGAAAAAAAGTTTTTCAGTAGTAAAATTCGTGATGAATTCATTTCAATATTACGTATACCCACCTACCGCCAGAGTTTGATCAAAATCGTACCACTAGATGATAAGAAGTCGAGGTTATATAGTAAATCAGGAGTAGTTGCATCTCGTTTCTGACTCAATACTTCACTCTGCTCATGCGAAAACGTAAATTCTACCAAGCATCATTTCCCACACCCTAGTCATCCGATCTCGCTCAAATTTGAATGATAGTTGGGGGATGACAATTTGATCATCCCATATCAATTTAAACATTATTGTATGACTAATAGCTACTGCGCATGCGCCTATGTGAAATACTTGCAACGACCTTAGTAGTTGCATCTCGTTTCTGACTCAATACTTCACTCTACTCATGCGAAAACGTAAATTCTACCAAGCATCATTTCCCACACCCTAGTCATCCGATCTCGCTCAAATTTGAATGATAGTTGGGGGATGACAATTTGATCATCCCATATCAATTTAAACATTATTGTATCACTAATAGCTACTGCGCATGCGCCTATGTGAAATACTTGCAACGACCTTAATTTCCACAGTTTTCTTCCGATTTTGATGAAATTGTCATTGAATGCGCGGGTAGGTTGTAGGTGATCCCGTACCTACTTCATCGTTCTTAACTCATCAGTTCATTCTGCGCATGAGCAAATGTGAATAACATTGAGTATCATTTTTTCGTTTCTTAATTGACCAGTTATGACGTTTTACGCTACTTCTTGATTTAATCTTTTCCGCTATGGGATTTTTCAAGGTCATTTAAAACTTTTCAATGATCTATACATTCATGATACGCAAACGAGGAAGCTATGTGCCATACCCAAATTAGCAGACTTTTTTTTTGGGGGGGGGGGGGGGGGAGATATTTTATAAGGCTGTGTTATTAACTTTGACGATTGGTTAGGCCAATAGTTAACGTTGAAGATGAACTATGGGTGGATAATTTTTTAATTGATTAGGTAGGGTTGCCTTCACGGGCTTTTTAAATATGGTATTTTTGCACAAAATTTCGAAAAAATATAGTTTGTATGTTGGAAAAATATATTTATATCGGTGTAAATAAGTTGTGAATTTATTGGGATCGGAAGAAGAAAGGCAAAAAGACCTGACTTTTCCATGTTCGAAGTTTAACTGCTGATAAATTCGTCTCAGCTTGGCCGAACACTCGAGTATTCGTAACGGAAAACTTGACCCCACTGAGAGCAGATATACTACGGATGATCAAGAAGAAAGCAGAGAAAAGAAGCATCAAATATGTCTGGATTAAGAACTTTCTAGTCCATACGAGGAAAAATGAAAATTAGCCAGTGAAGGTAATTCGTACCCTCGACGACCTAGATAACATTCGAAACGTGATATTTGCTTTTGAAAATTGGTTGATCCACATGTAGACAATTTCAGTGATGGATATAATGAATTTTGCTTCCTCACTACCGAAGTTAGGAAAGCTATGTGTTCGTGATTGAAGTTGAAAAAAAGTTTTGCCCTCCAAAATCAAAATGTTCTGTTGCTTTTTGCGTTTCAGAGCTTGCTGATCAATTTTGGTTACGTGACCGTCTGTCTGTCTGCCTGTTTGAGGAATGTCGTATGAATTACATCAAGATTGGTGGAGTAATAACTATAACGAAGAGTAAATTTAGTTAAGAGTACTTTACTTACAATATCGTTTTATTGCAAGAAGATAATAGTAATGATCATCTGAATATGATTTCTTCCATGGGGTTTCTTTCTCTAATTACTGAGCCCACCCGAGTTCAAGGGTTGTCAACTAGTTGCTTAGATCATATAATTGCCCGATCAAAGCACTCACAGCTCAACCCTGCTGAAATAAAGAGAGCGATTACCGACCACTTTAGCACGGTGGTGACTATTGTTGATTCACACAATGAAATCTTGAATGATAACAAAAACGCCTTAAAATTTAAGAAAAAAATTGGCTTTGAGGCAGTAGGAGTTTCTTTTTCTAACATGGATCGGTCTTCGGTGTATGAAGAAGATTTGAATCAGTCGGCAAATGCATTTATTAATTTATTGAAAAATGTTATTGAGTATCAAACTACAGTTGAAACTTTCAAACCCACATTCAATAGACATACTCCGTGGATTACGAATGGTCTAACGATTTCTATTACAAGACGCGATAAACACAAGTTTAGCAAATTAGTTAAACAACCCTACAGTAAACGATTAAAAGATTACTATAAAAATATTGAAATAAGTTGAAATACATTATTAGGAAAACTAGAGACACAGTAACACTTCCAACAGAAAAAGAGTTTGCCAAGTTGGGTGGGCAGTATAACTTCCTCACATATTGTAACATGGACGGATTAGTAGAAGAACAATTATTTAACCTCCCACATTTAACCCCTCTACAGCCCCTGGAATTTGATTAAAATTCATCAAAATGTGTTCTCGTAGATAAATTATGTCTTTGAATCCGAATTTGAAATCCGTTTTTTTCTACGACTTTTAGTTCTTCGGATTTATTAAATTTCATGAATTTCATGAAAAACTCCCAAAATTCATCTTGGAAATTGTTCAAAATTCATCAACTTGTGTTACATTATGGAAATCAGGGCACTGAATCCGAATTTGTAATCTGTTTTGCTGAAGGACGCTCCTTTTACCGCATTTCTGAAATTTCATGAAAATCTCCTCAAAATGCCCCTGGAAATTGTTTTAAATTCATCAGAATGTGTTCTTGTAGGTAAATTGAGGCGCTGGATCTGAATTTGGAACCCGTTTTGTTCTACGCCGTTCCATTCACCGGCAAGTGACAAAAACCACAATTTCATGAAATTTCCCAAATTTCCTTCTTATTATATTTCTTTGGTATATTTAAGATGGGAAAAACTAAATTTCATATCCCCATCACAAGCAGTTGCTTCATAGGCATTAACTAAAAACATCAAACATTTCAGGTCTTCCCCCAACCCCACCCACTGATTGACCCCTGTATGGTGATGAAAATGCACTAGAAATATTCAATAATATATGCAGATAACCTACCTAAAAGGTGAAAATTAAAAAAAAAATTTACGAAACTGAATTTTCCAAAAAAGCCGAGCGGGCACTTACTGGAACCACCCGGGCTTCATTCTGAAGAAACTGTTTGTTTTAAAAACGTATTTTTTATCTCAAATTTGCAATTTCTCCATTAAAACACACAGGAAATTCGACATAAATGCTTTCCTCTATGTATTTTGAGTGGCTGAATCCGATTTTGAAATCCGTTTTGCGCTAGGACGCTTCGTTCACGGGATATACAAAATTTCATGAATTTCATAAAAATCTCCCCAAAATGCCCTTGGAAATTGTCTAAAATTCACCAAAATTATTATCCTTATATTTTTTGATGCGCTGAGTCCAAATTTGAAGTCCATTTTGCTCTCAGAAGCTGCGTTCGCCAGATTCCAAAATTTCATGAAAATTCGAAATTAATTCTTCACGCCATTTCTACAGAGTAATTGAAGGGTACATCATACAAAATTTGGAGGCCCCAGCTTACATAGGTGCTTCGGAATAGTATAAAAAAGAATCCGACCATTTTGTATGAGGCCCCTTTACAGCCCCTGGAATTTGATTAAAATTCATCAAAATGTGTTCTAGTAGGTAAATTATGTCTTTGAATCCGAATTTGAAATCCGTTTTGTTCTACGACGTTCAGTTCTTCGGATATATTAAATTCATGAATTTCATGAAAAACTCCAAAGATTCATCTTGGAAATTGTTCAAAATTCATCAACTTGTGTTACATTATGGAAATCAGGGCGCTGAATCCGAATTTGGAATCCGTTTTGTTCTACGCCGTTCCATTCACCGGCGAGTGACAAAAAACACAATTTCATGAAATTTCCAAAATTTCCTTCATATTGTGTTTCTTTGTTCGATTTCACATGGGAAAAACTAAATTTTATATCCCCATCACAAGCAGGTGCTCCATAAGCAACAACTAAAAATATCAAACATTTCAGGTCTTCCCGCAACCCCACCCACTGATTGACCCCTGTATGGTGGGTGAAAATTAAAAAAAAAAATTTTACGAAAATGAATTTGCCAAAAAAGCCGAGCGGGCACTTACTGGAACTACTTGGGCTTCATTCTGAAGAAACTGTTTGTTTTAAAAAATTATTCTTTATCTTAAATTCGCAATTTCTCCATTAAAACGCACAGGAAATTCGACGAAAATGCTTGACGGTATGTATTTTGAGTCGCTGAATCTGATTTTGAAATCCGTCTTGCGCTAGGACGCTTCGTTCACGGGATATACGAAATTTCATGAATTTCATAAAAATCTCCCCAAAACGCCCTTGGAAATTGACTAAAATTCACCAAAATTAGTATCCTTATATTTTTCGATGCTCGATCTTCTATCCGTTGCCACATTAAAATTTGATCGAGAGCACTTCGTACGTCAGCGAGAAAATTGCGTTTCTGGATCAGTAGAACGCGATGGTGCCGTCAAAATTGCCGAAATATGATGTCTTGCTGGATAAATCAGCGACAGTAGGCGGGAAACGACAAAAAAAAAAAAAAAAAAAAAGTGTTCCCCGCTATGTTTTTTCCCGCCATAGACACAGTAAATGTTTGACGGTCTTGGTTCGGGTTGGTCCTTAAATGTTCGTTGAAGTTCCAATTTGGTCACATGCGAGTTCAGATACATGAAATATTCTTTTCCGATTGTAGTGAACATTTTGTGACTTTACATTTTGAGCTAACGCGCTCTTCCTGTTTCGTCGAAAGTTATGTAGGTCTGAAGTTTGATTTCGAACCTGTCTCTTGATTTAAAAGACACATCCAACAGAAAAATAGACGGTAAAAACGATAACCCTTCTACGCAGATGAAATAATGACATATCTTTATTAAACCTAATAAACTTTTTGTGGTTCCACATAGTTTTATAAGATTTAATTTGTTTGAAAGTAATTTCCTACTGAAAAAAACGTTTGCCAAGTTGGGTGGGCAGTATAACTTCCTCACATATTGTAACATGTACGAATAGAAAGGGAAAGGGATAGCCCTTCTACGCAGATTAAATTATGGCCTACCTTTACAAAAATAGACGAAGAAAACAAATACGAGCAAACATTTAATATCCGACAGTTCTGTTAGTAAATGATCTTATAACTAAAATTTTGGTGGTTCCACATAAGGTACCGCATTTGATAGTCATTTCCAACAGAATAAAAAGTCTGCCAAGTTGGGTGGGAGGTATAACTTCCTCACATAGAGAACGCACCGAATTATTATACAGCAGTCTGCAGTAAAAATAGTACTGATATGTTCTTAAAACTAAACTTTTCTTAGTTCCACATAATCTTTCGTGGTCTCTCTTGAAAAACATCAATGGAGGTGACGGGTGTGAAAGTAATTTCAAAAACAAAAAAAGTCTGTCATGTTGGGTGGGCAGTTTTGTAGCATAATACTAAAATGTTTGTGGTTCCACGTGATCTCTATGGCCTTCTTCGCAAATAAATGGCCTATCATAATTAAACCTAATAAACTTTTCGTGGAACCACATAGAAAACGCAGCAAATTATTACACAGCAATTTATTATTTTCGTTTTGCCCCTTTTATAAACTTTATTTACGTATTTTATTTTCATTATTTTAACATGGATATGTTTTTGGGCTGGGGTTCATTCTAAAATTTGCGTAACGACACCAAAATTTGTGATGACCTGGCACTTTAGATTATTATTAACTCGAAAAGTGAAGGCTAGGAAAATCGTAGTCGTCGGGTTTCATAGTAGGAAAGTCGTTCGCCACTTCTTGGAATGCTCCCATTTTATTACAACATCTCATGACCTCTAGGACATTGTAGTGTAAAGGAATGCTAATTTATTACTCCAAGTTATAAACTAATATTATTTTGTAACCGTAATGGAATAATCTTGTGAAAAGAAGGCCCTACATGGTTGGTATACAATTGAGTAGTAGGTACCTACTGGTAAGCAGAGGAGAAATTATGGATATGTTATGAGGATATTTTTTATTTCATTCCCTTGGGATTGTCTATAGAAAGGGTTTGTAAGTAATTTTCAAATGTTCCACCCCCACCTGAACCATGGGCTGTTAGTCTCGATGGTATGGGGACTAACTATATCCAATCGCATCTATGCATCCCACTGAGAGCGAGCGAAGCGAGCAACATTCCCCACACATTTCAAATCACCCTTAGTGATACACCGTTTCCAATGATTCTACATGTCCCACTCAACAGTAAAGACCATGGGATCTATACTGCCATACCGAGCGTGTGTAGCGAGCGAGAGAACTAGGCTAGTATAATAATTTACCTCTTCACGTGCAGGACGCTAAAACATATCTCTTGGCTTATGATACGTCGACATTGGTTTCTGGTTAGTCCTGGAATGAAGGTATATACTAAAGCTCATGACGCTCTGGATTCATTGAATAACTGGTTTTCGGACAGTTACCTCACGCTAAATGCAAACAAAACTAAATACATTTAAGTAGGGAGTAAAAATTAAATCGTAGAAAATATGAGTCATAATATGATATTAGTTTAGAAAAATCCGTTTGAAAAATTAGTTTATCCATCATGGATTACTGTTTAGAAAAATCGTGTTGTACATGTGCGACTTTGGAGAGAGCATTTACCTATCGTTATCTGGGTGTACATATTGATAATAAGTTAACGTGGTAATCACATTTAGACATTATACATGAAAAACTAAGGAGATTTTCGTTTTTGTTTTCTAATGTGAGGAATGTACTCAGGAATGATAAGCTTAGTCTTTCATATATTATTCTTTGGTACAATCAGTCTTACAATTAAACCGTTAAATATAATTCAAAGGTCTATTATGAAAATAATAATGAGAAAGCCACACCGATATCCGAACATCCAACTTTATGAAGAATTTAAAATACCTATTTACCCCTCATCAGTTATTTGTAAAATCACTTCTATCAGTGTTCCATCGGAATCCAGGCATGATAAATAGGAATTCTTGTGACCATGATTATGAAACAAGATTTAGATGGGAGGGAAACGTAGTTAACCCAAAGCCATCTATGACGCCAACCACGAGGAGCCCATCCTGTATTTTGTATATTTTGTACCGGTCTATCGACGGAAATTTGAGATCTCCGCAACTTCACTCCCGCGCTCTATGAAAAAATAATATAATGAAGGTGGGTCAAGCTTGGACACAGCAAACGTGAAGCTGTATTCAGTAGTACCTACACTGTATAAATTTAATCAGTATTAATTATTAACTATGTACATGATGATAGAGATTCATTGAAAGTATCTTAATTTTTGTAATTCTCCCATGTATAAGATGTGAATAGTTAGAAACTCAGCTCGGAACGAAGCTTGCTTGATACTTAAGGGCTATTGCCTTCCATCTAGCATTAGGTATATTGAGATATATTCCTTGTAATTAATTGAAAGTGTTCTTTGTAAAAATTCAATAAAATAAATAAATATATAGAAATAAATATCATTCGAAAATTTAATTTTTGTCACTCGTATTACCAAATTACTAAACAAATTTAAATAAATATATAAATTGAAATAAATATAACAAATTGAAATGAATGTAATCATGCAATATTGTTTTCCATGATTTATCGTGAAAATAGGAACTGGAAATATAGGGATCCTAGATAAATTTTGAACTACCTACTTTTTTAAACAGCTCGAAAGGGATTCTGTAGAACATACCTACCTCAATCTTTGCTTGAAAATATGACAATTCAAGGTACATTCCCATAGGCGGGTAACTGAGAATAACAAATTAATCACAATGGGCCAGCCAATTGGGGCATAATATTCCACAAGTACCTACTTACTTCTACTATAAAAACCTGGTAATATCACTACCGAATTTAGATTATTTAAATGCTCAAAAAATAGTATTTTTGTTACAAAATAACAAAATATATATAGTTTTTTTTTTTTTTTTTTTTCCAAACCCTAGCTTAGGAGGCGCAGAGCCGATGTTGTCTACTTCCTCCATTGTCCAAGGTATATGAGTATATAGGCAGCTTACAGGCACTGCCCTCTGTTTTTCCAGTCATCCGCGTGGAGCGCATGTGTGTCAAATTTTTCGAGTCTGTCTACTAAGACCGAGAGCTTGATCAAAGCCGATTTCTCCAAGATTAATGCTTGCTGGGTGGATAGCAGATGTTATTTCAACTTTTAGCGTTGTGATTATGACTGATGGGGTTAAATTCCTCGAGATGTAGCGCATTTTATTTAGAGCGAGTGAAGGTTTTTGGAATCCGATTGTTGTGTCATCCAGAAGTGTTTTGGGATTTTTCTACTAAGGTAAATAGAAAGTTTTTGTACTTCACGTATTCATTTTCTCGTATACGAAAATGGCCTTTCCGAAACGAGAAGAGGTTTTCGTAACGTGGAAACGCTTTTCGGAACGGGAAGAGTCAGCTTTACTCGTGCTCAGCTTTTTCGGAATCGTAATTACGAGACGAAAACTTGACCTTCCTCTAGGATAACACTCTAGAATAACTTAGCAACTATCATGCAGTTGGCATTGACACACACATACACACCCGACAAAATCGTCTGAATTTTCCCCGTGCCGTCTATTGTTGTTGGTTTAACCTTTGTATTTGTCTTTCTTTCGTGTTTTTTCCCCGCACCTCAACCAAAAAGGTCATTAGCGGCATTTTGTTCTTGTTTTCGAAGTTTTATCGAAGGTTTCAGCTTTAACATTTTCAAGGTTCATTTCAGTTTCAAGATTTCGTTTCAAGGTTCATTTTACGCGTTTTAAAGATTCGTGTTCTTCACGGCAGAATCGTTTTCATATGATGTAGAGGTAAGTGGTCGTTGTTTCTTAATTCATGTTATATTTTGGAAATTGTCTACTGTGACAATTGAGTTTTCAGCAGTGATTCACTACAAGAGTCACGTTAACGTCTCTGTAAGAGTTCTCTTCTTCTCGGGCTTACGAAAACGCTACGAGAAATCGATGCAAAAAGGTTAGCATTCATCATGCTCGCGCTAACAGCTTGTTTTCGTGTTTACGAGAAATACCAATACGAGAAATACAAAAACTCTCTAATGGCTCTCTCGGCCGAATTGCAATTCTGATTTGGAATAAGCACTAGGTACTTGAAACGTAGCAGAAACAGTATATTGAGCAAATTAAATGTGTTTCTCAAGTTGCAAAAACGGAAGTGGATTATTCAAGGAACAATACCAGAACATTTGAGACGCGGCTTATATATATATATATATTTACTTTTACAGTCTTACGGCACAGGTTAACAGATCCAGTATTAGGGCACAGGTGCCCTAATACCGCTTCTGTAACATCCGTCTTTTTATACAATAACACCGATTACAGGATTGCGGCGTCAACGTTGTCCCTCTCTGTCTTGCGCTTTCGTATTCATCTAAATCAACATGATCGTCCCTCGTGTAGCCAGAACGAGAGTAGCTCGGGATTTTTTACTTTCCCAACATCCCAAAAGAGTGGAAAGTAATGTCCACTTTTACTTTCCCAACATCCGAACAGAGTGGAAACTTATGTCCACCTTTACTCTCCCAACATCTCAATAGAGTGGAAAGTATTGTCCAGTTTTACTTTCCCAACATCTCAACAGAGTGGAAAGTATTGTCCACTTTTACTTTCCCAACATCCCAACAGGGTGGAAAGTAATGTCCATTTTTACTTTCCCAACATCCCAACAGAGTGGAAACTTATGTCCACCTTTACTTTCCCAACAGCCCAACAGAGTGGAAAGTATTGTCCATTTTTACTTTCCCAACATCCTAACAGAGTGGAAAGTAATGTCCACTTTTACTTACCCAACATCCCAACAGAGTGGAAAGTATTGTCCAGTTTTACTTTCCCAACATCTCAACAGAGTGGAAAGTATTGTCTACTTTTACTTTCCCAACATCCCAACAGAGTGGAAAGTAATGTCCATTTTTAATTTCCCAACATCTCAACAGAGTGGAAAGTATTGTCCAATTTTCCTTTCCAAATATCCCAACAGAGTGGAAAGTAATGTCCATTTTTACTTTCCCAACATCCCAACAGAGTGGAAACTTATGTCCACCTTTACTTTCTCAACATCCAAACAGAGTGGAAAGTATTGTCCATTTTTACTTTCCCAACATCCCAACAGAGTGGAAACTTATGTCCACTTTTACTTACCCAACATCCCGAAAGATTGGAAAGTATTGTCCATTTTTACTTTCCCAACATCTCAACAGAGTGGAAGGTATTGTCTACTTTTACTTTCCCAATATCCCAACAGAGTGGAAAGTAATGTCTATTTTTACTTTCCCAACATCCCAACAGAGTGGAAACTTATGTCCACCTTTACTTTTCCAACATCCCAACAGAGTGGAAAGTATTGTCCATTTTTACTTTCCCAACATCCCAACAGATTGGAAAGTAATGTCCACTTTTATTTACCCAGCATCCCAATAGATTGGAAAGTAATACCCATTTTTACTTTCCCAACATCCCAACAGAGTGGAAGTAATGTCCATTTTTACTTTCCTAACATCCCAACAGAGTGGAAAGTAATGTCCATTTTTAAAATCACGGCTAAAGCATGTTCCAAGTTTCTTGAATTTTAGACGAAGGTTCTAAGCAGTAACCATTATGGGGTCCAGAGGGGGCTTGTCCCCTGGCAAGGTCCGAAGAACCGAGTTTTTTTTTTTTTTTTTTTTTTTTTTTTTTTTTTTTTTTTTTAAGCCGCGTCTCAAATGTTCTGGTATTGTTCCTTGAATAATCCACTTCCGTTTTTGCAACTTGAGAAAACATTTTAATTTGCTCAATATACTGTTTCTGCTACGTTTCAAGTACCTAGTGCTTATTCCAAATCAGAATTGCAATTCGGCCGAGAGAGCCATTTACCTTAGTAGAAAAATCCCAAAACACTTCTGGATGACACAACAATCGGATTCCAAAAACCTTCACTCGCTCTAAATAAAATGCGCTACATCTCGAGGAATTTAACCCCATCAGTCATAATCACAACGCTAAAAGTTGAAATAACATCTGCTATCCACCCAGCAAGCATTAATCTTGGAGAAATCGGCTTTGATCAAGCTCTCGGTCTTAGTAGACAGACTCGAAAAATTTGACACACATGCGCTCCACGCGGATGACTGGAAAAACAGAGGGCAGTGCCTGTAAGCTGCCTATATACTCATATACCTTGGACAATGGAGGAAGTAGACAACATCGGCTCTGCGCCTCCTAAGCTAGGGTTTGGAAAAAAAAAAAAACTATATATATTTTGTTATTTTGTAACAAAAATACTATTTTTTGAGCATTTAAATAATCTAAATTCGGTAGTGATATTACCAGGTTTTTATAGTAGAAGTAAGTAGGTACCTGTGGAATATTATGCCCCAATTGGCTGGCCCATTGTGATTAATTTGTTATTCTCAGTTACCCGCCTATGGGAATGTACCTTGAATTGTCATATTTTCAAGCAAAGATTGAGGTAGGTATGTTCTACAGAATCCCTTTCGAGCTGTTTAAAAAAGTAGGTAGTTCAAAATTTATCTAGGATCCCTATATTTCCAGTTCCTATTTTCACGATAAATCATGGAAAACAATATTGCATGATTACATTCATTTCAATTTGTTATATTTATTTCAATTTATATATTTATTTAAATTTGTTTAGTAATTTGGTAATACGAGTGACAAAAATTAAATTTTCGAATGATATTTATTTCTATATATTTATTTATTTTATTGAATTTTTACAAAGAACACTTTCAATTAATTACAAGGAATATATCTCAATATACCTAATGCTAGATGGAAGGCAATAGCCCTTAAGTATCAAGCAAGCTTCGTTCCGAGCTGAGTTTCTAACTATTCACATCTTATACATGGGAGAATTACAAAAATTAAGATACTTTTAAAATGAATCTCTATCATCATGTACATAGTTAATAATTAATACTGATTAAATTTATACAGTGTAGGTACTACTGAATACAGCTTCACGTTTGCTGTGTCCAAGCTTGACCCACCTTCATTATATTATTTTTTCATAGAGCGCGGGAGTGAAGTTGCGGAGATCTCAAATTTCCGTCGATAGACCGGTACAAAATATATACAAAATACAGGATGGGCTTCTCGTGGTTGGCGTCATAGATGGCTTTGGGTTAACTACATTTCCCTCCCATCTAAATCTTGTTTCATAATCATGGTCACAAGCATTCCTATTTATCATGCCTGGATTCCGATGGAACACTGATAGAAGTGATTTTACAAATAACTGATGAGGGGTAAATAGGTATTTTAAATTCTTCATAAAGTTGGATGTTCGGATATCGGTGTGGCTTTCTCATTATTATTTTCATAATAGACCTTTGAATTATATTTAACGGTTTAATTGTAAGACTGATTGTACCAAAGAATAATATATGAAAGACTAAGCTTATCATTCCTGAATACATTCCTCACATTAGAAAACAAAAACGAAAATCTCCTTAGTTTTTCATGTATAATGTCTAAATGTGATTACCACGTTAACTTATTATCAATATGTACACCCAGATAACGATAGGTAAATGCTCTCTCCAAAGTCGCACATGTACAACACGATTTTTCTAAACAGTAATCCATGATGGATAAACTAATTTTTCAAACGGATTTTTCTAAACTAATATCATATTATGACTCATATTTTCTACGATTTAATTTTTACTCCCTACTTAAATGTATTTAGTTTTGTTTGCATTTAGCGTGAGGTAACTGTCCGAAAACCAGTTATTCAATGAATCCAGAGCGTCATGAGCTTTAGTGTATACCTTCATTCCAGGACTAACCAGAAACCAATGTCGACGTATCATAAGCCAAGAGATATGTTTTAGCGTCCTGCACGTGAAGAGGTAAATTATTATATTAGCCTAGTTCTCTCGCTCGCTACACACGCTCGGTATGGCAGTAAAGATCCCATGGTCTTTACTGTTGAGTGGGACATGTATTGTAGAATCATTGGAAACGGTGTATCACTAAGGGTGATTTGAAATGTGTGGGGAATGTTGCTCGCTTCGCTCGCTCTCAGTGGGATGCATAGATGCGATTGGATATAGTTAGTCCCCATACCATCGAGACTAACAGCCCATGGTTCAGGTGGTGGTGGAACATTTGAAAATTACTTACAAACCCTTTCTATAGACAATCCCAAGGGAATGAAATAAAAAATATCCTCATAACATATCCATAATTTCTCCTTTGATGGGAAAAAACAATAGATCATGGATATGTCTAGTACCTACTGCTTACCAGTAGGTACCTACTACTCAATTGTATACCAACCATGTAGGGCCTTCTTTTCACAAGATTATTCCATTATGGTTACAAAACAATATTAGTTTATAACTTGGAGTAATAAATTAGCATTCCTTTACACTACAATGTCCTAGAGGTCATGAGATGTTGTAATAAAATGGGAGCATTCCAAGAAGTGGCGAACGATTTTCCTACTATGAAACCCGACGACTACGATTTTCCTAGCCTTCACTTTTCGAGTTAATAATAATCTAAAGTGCCAGGTCATCACAAATTTTGGTGTCGTTACGCAAATTTTAGAATGAACCCCAGCCCAAAAACATATCCATGTTAAAATAATGAAAATAAAATACGTAAATAAAGTTTATAAAAGGGGCAAAACGAAAATAATAAATTGCTGTGTAATAATTTGCTGCGTTTTCTATGTGGTTCCACGAAAAGTTTATTAGGTTTAATTATGATAGGCCATTTATCTGCGAAGAAGGCCATAGAGATCACGTGGAACCACAAACATTTTAGTATTATGCTACAAAACTGCCCACCCAACATGACAGACTTTTTTTGTTTTTGAAATTACTTTCACACCCGTCACCTCCATTGATGTTTTTCAAGAGAGACCACGAAAGATTATGTGGAACTAAGAAAAGTTTAGTTTTAAGAACATATCAGTACTATTTTTACTGCAGACTGCTGTATAATAATTCGGTGCGTTCTCTATGTGAGGAAGTTATACCTCCCACCCAACTTGGCAGACTTTTTTTTCTGTTGGAAATGACTATCAAATGCGGTACCTTATGTGGAACCACCAAAATTTTAGTTATAAGATCATTTACTAACAGAACTGTCGGATATTAAATGTTTGCTCGTATTTGTTTTCTTCGTCTATTTTTGTAAAGGTAGGCCATAATTTAATCTGCGTAGAAGGGCTATCCCTTTCCCTTTCTATTCGTACATGTTACAATATGTGAGGAAGTTATACTGCCCACCCAACTTGGCAAACGTTTTTTTCAGTAGGAAATTACTTTCAAACAAATTAAATCTTATAAAACTATGTGGAACCACAAAAAGTTTATTAGGTTTAATAAAGATATGTCATTATTTCATCTGCGTAGAAGGGTTATCGTTTTTACCGTCTATTTTTCTGTTGGATGTGTCTTTTAAATCAAGAGACAGGTTCGAAATCAAACTTCAGACCTACATAACTTTCGACGAAACAGGAAGAGCGCGTTAGCTCAAAATGTAGCTTGTCTACTTTTTGTTCACTACAATCGGAAAAGAATATTTCATGTATCTGAACTCGCATGTGACCAAATTGGAACTTCAACGAACATTTAAGGACCAACCCGAACCAAGACCGTCAAACATTTACTGTGTCTATGGCGGGAAAAAACATAGCGGGGAACACTTTTTTTTTTTTTTTTTTTTTTTTTTTTTTTTTTTTTTTTTTTGTCGTTTCCCGCCTACTGTCGCTGATTTATCCAGCAAGACATCATATTTCGGCAATTTTGACGGCACCATCGCGTTCTACTGATCCAGAAACGCAATTTTCTCGCTGACGTACGAAGTGCTCTCGATCAAATTTTAATGTGGCAACGGATAGAAGATCGAGCATCGAAAAATATAAGGATACTAATTTTGGTGAATTTTAGACAATTTCCAAGGGCGTTTTGGGGAGATTTTTATGAAATTCATGAAATTTCGTATATCCCGTGAACGAAGCGTCCTAGCGCAAGACGGATTTCAAAATCGGATTCAGCGACTCAAAATACATACCGTCAAGCATTTTCGTCGAATTTCCTGTGTGTTTTAATGGAGAAATTGCGAATTTAGGATAAAGAATAATTTTTTAAAACAAACAGTTTCTTCAGAATGAAGCCCAAGTAGTTCCAGTAAGTGCCCGCTCGGCTTTTTTGGCAAATTCATTTTCGTAAAATTTTTTTTTTAATTTTCACCCACCATACAGGGGTCAATCAGTGGGTGGGGTTGGGGGAAGACCTGAAATGTTTGATATTTTTAGTTGTTGCTTATGGAGCACCTGCTTGTGATGGGGATATAAAATTTAGTTTTTCCCATGTGAAATCGAACAAAGAAACACAATATGAAGGAAATTTGGGAAATTTCATGAAATTGTGTTTTTTGTCACTTGCCGGTGAATGGAACGGCGTAGAACAAAACGGATTCCAAATTCGGATTCAGCGCCCTGATTTCCATAATGTAACACAAGTTGATGAATTTTGAACAATTTCCAAGATGAATCTTTGGAGTTTTTCATGAAATTCATGAATTTAATATATCCGAAGAACTAAACGTCGTAGAACAAAACGGATTTCAAATTCGGATTCAAAGACATAATTTACCTAATAGAACACATTTTGATGAATTTTAATCAAATTCCAGGGGCTGTAAAGGGGCCTCATACAAAATGGTCGGATTCTTTTTTATACTATTCCGAAGCACCTATGTAAGCTGGGGCCTCCAAATTTTGTATGATGTACCCTTCAAATACTCTGTAGAAATGGCGTGAAGAATTAATTTCGAATTTTCATGAAATTGTGGAATCTGGCGAACGCAGCTTCTGAGAGCAAAATGGACTTCAAATTTGGACTCAGCGCATAAAAAAATATAAGGATACTAAGTTTGGTGAATTTTAGACAATTTCCAAGGGCATTTTGGGGAGATTTTTATGAAATTCATGAAATTTTGTATATCCCGTGAACGAAGCGTCCTAGCGCAAAACGAATTCCAAAATCGGATTCAGCAACTCAAAATACATAGAGGAGAGCATTTATGTCGAATTTCCTGTGTGTTTTAATGGAGAAATTGCAAATTTGAGATAAAAAATACGTTTTTAAAACAAACAGTTTCTTCAGAATGAAGCCCAGGTGGTTCCAGTAAGTGCCCGCTCGGCTTTCTTGGCAAATTCAGTTTCGTAAATTTTTTTTCTTAATTTTCACCCACCATACAGGGGTCAATCAGTGGGTGGGGTTGGGGGAAGACCTGAAATGTTTGATATTCTTAGTTGTTGCTTATGGAGCACCTGCTTGTGATGGGGATATAAAATTTTGTTTTTCCCATGTCAAATCGACCAAAGAAATATAATAAGAAGGAAATTTGGGAAATTTCATGAAATTGTGGTTTTTGTCACTTGCCGGTGAATGGAACGGCGTAGAACAAGACGGGTTCCAAATTCAGATCCAGCGCCTCAATTCACCTACAAGAACACATTCTGATGAATTTAAAACAATTTCCAGGGGCATTTTGGGGAGATTTTCATGAAATTTCAGAAATGCGGTAAAAGGAGCGTCCTTCAGCGAAACAGATTACAAATTCGGATTCAGTGCCCTGATTTCCATAATGTAACACAAGTTGATGAATTTTGAACAATTTCCAGGATGAATTTTGGGAGTTTTTCATGAAATTCATGAAATTTAATAAATCCGAAGAACTAAAAGTCGTAGAAAAAAACGGATTTCAAATTCGGATTCAAAGACATAATTTATCTATGAGAACACATTTTGATGAATTTTAATCAAATTCCAGGGGCTGTAGAGGGGTCTCATACAAAATGGTCGGATTCTTTTTTATACTATTCCGAAGCACCTATGTAAGCAGGGACTTCCAAATCTTGTATGTATCCTTCAAAAACTCTGTAGAAATGGCGTAAAGAATTATTTTTCGAATTTTCATGAAATTGTGGAATCTAGCGAACGCAGCTTCTGAAAGCAAAATGGACTTCAAATTTGGACTCAGCGCACTGAAAAATACAAGGGTACTAATTTTGGTGAATTTTGGACAATTTCCAAGGGCGTTTTGGGGAGATTTTCATGAAATTCATGAAATTTTGTATATCCCGTGAACGAAGTGTTTTAGCGCAAAACGGATTTCAAAATCGGATTCAGCCACTCAAATTACATACTGGAAAACATTTCCCTCGAATTTCCTGTGTGTTTTAATGGAGAAATTGCGAATTTAAGATAAAAAATACATTCTTAAAACAAAAAGTTTCTTCAGAATGAAGCCCGGGTGGTTCCAGTAAGTGCCCGCTCGGCTTTTTTGGAAAATTCAGTTTCGTAAATTTTTTTTTTTAATTTTCACCTTTTAGGCAGGTTATCTGCATATATTATTGAATATTTCTAGTGCATTTTCATCACCATACAGGGGTCAATCAGTGGGTGGGGTTGGGGGAAAACCTGAAATGTTTGATGTTTTTAGTTAATGCTTATGAAGCAACTGCTTGTGATGGGGATATGAAATTTAGTTTTTCCCATCTTAAATATACCAAAGAAATATAATAAGAAGGAAATTTGGGAAATTTCATGAAATTGTGGTTTTTGTCACTTGCCGGTGAATGGAACGGCGTAGAACAAAACGGGTTCCAAATTCAGATCCAGCGCCTCAATTTACCTACAAGAACACATTCTGATGAATTTAAAACAATTTCCAGGGGCATTTTGAGGAGATTTTCATGAAATTTCAGAAATGCGGTAAAAGGAGCGTCCTTCAGCAAAACAGATTACAAATTCGGATTCAGTGCCCTGATTTCCATAATGTAACACAAGTTGATGAATTTTGAACAATTTCCAAGATGAATTTTGGGAGTTTTTCATGAAATTCATGAAATTTAATAAATCCGAAGAACTAAAAGTCGTAGAAAAAAACGGATTTCAAATTCGGATTCAAAGACATAATTTATCTATGAGAACACATTTTGATGAATTTTAATCAAATTCCAGGGGCTGTAGAGGGGTCTCATACAAAATTGTCGGATTCTTTTTTATACTATTCCGAAGCACCTATGTAAGCAGGGACCTCCAAATCTTGTATGTATCCTTCAAAAACTCTGTAGAAATGGCGTAAAGAATTATTTTTCGAATTTTCATGAAATTGTGGAATCTAGCGAACGCAGCTTCTGAAAGCAAAATGGACTTCAAATTTGGACTCAGCGCATCGAAAAATACAAGGGTACTAATTTTGGTGAATTTTGGACAATTTCCAAGGGCGTTTTGGGGAGATTTTCATGAAATTCATGAAATTTTGTATATCCCGTGAACGAAGTGTCTTAGCGCAAAACGGATTTCAAAATCGGATTCAGCCACTCAAATTACATACTGGAAAACATTTCCCTCTAATTTCCTGTGTGTTTTAATGGAGAAATTGCGAATTTAAGATAAAAAATACATTCTTAAAACAAAAAGTTTCTTCAGAATGAAGCCCGGGTGGTTCCAGTAAGTGCCCGCTCGGCTTTTTTGGAAAATTCGGTTTCGTAAATTTTTTTTTTAATTTTCACCTTTTAGGTAGGTTATCTGCATATATTATTGAATATTTCTAGTGCATTTTCATCACCATACAGGGGTCAATCAGTGGGTGGGGTTGGGGAAGACCTGAAATGTTTGATGTTTTTAGTTAATGCTTATGAAGCAACTGCTTGTGATGGGGATATGAAATTTAGTTTTTCCCATCTTAAATATACCAAAGAAATATAATAAGAAGGAAATTTGGGAAATTTCATGAAATTGTGGTTTTTGTCACTTGCCGGTGAATGGAACGGCGTAGAACAAAACGGGTTCCAAATTCAGATCCAGCGCCTCAATTTACCTACAAGAACACATTCTGATGAATTTAAAACAATTTCCAGGGGCATTTTGGGGAGATTTTCATGAAATTTCAGAAATGCGGTAAAAGGAGCGTCCTTCAGCAAAACAGATTACAAATTCGGATTCAGTGCCCTGATTTCCATAATGTAACACAAGTTGATGAATTTTGAACAATTTCCAAGATGAATTTTGGGAGTTTTTCATGAAATTCATGAAATTTAATAAATCCGAAGAACTAAAAGTCGTAGAAAAAAACGGATTTCAAATTCGGATTCAAAGACATAATTTATCTACGAGAACACATTTTGATGAATTTTAATCAAATTCCAGGGGCTGTAGAGGGGTCTCATACAAAATGGTCGGATTCTTTTTTATACTATTCCGAAGCACCTATGTAAGCAGGGACCTCCAAATTTTGTATGTACCCTTCAAAAACTCTGTAGAAATGGCGTAAAGAATTATTTTTCGAATTTTCATGAAATTGTGGAATCTAGCGAACGCAGCTTCTGAAAGCAAAATGGACTTCAAATTTGGACTCAGCGCATCGAAAAATACAAGGGTACTAATTTTGGTGAATTTTGGACAATTTCCAAGGGCGTTTTGGGGAGATTTTTATGAAATTCATGAAATTTTGTATATCCCGTGAACGAAGTGTCTTAGCGCAAAACGGATTTCAAAATCGGATTCAGCCACTCAAATTACATACTGGAAAACATTTCCGTCGAATTTCCTGTGTGTTTTAATGGAGAAATTGCGAATTTAAGATAAAAAATACATTTTTAAAACAAAAAGTTTCTTCAGAATGAAGCCCGGGTGGTTCCAGTAAGTGCCCGCTCGGCTTTTTTGGAAAATTCGGTTTCGTAAATTTTTTTTTAATTTTCACCTTTTAGGTAGGTTATCTGCATATATTATTGAATATTTCTAGTGCATTTTCATCACCATACAGGGGTCAATCAGTGGGTGGGGTTGGGGGAAGACCTGAAATGTTTGATGTTTTTAGTTAATGCTTATGAAGCAACTGCTTGTGATGGGGATATGAAATTTAGTTTTTCCCATCTTAAATATACCAAAGAAATATAATAAGAAGGAAATTTGGGAAATTTCATGAAATTGTGGTTTTTGTCACTTGCCGGTGAATGGAATGGCGTAGAACAAAACGGGTTCCAATTCAGATCCAGCGCCTCAATTTACCTACAAGAACACATTCTGATGAATTTAAAACAATTTCCAGGGGCATTTTGAGGAGATTTTCATGAAATTTCAGAAATGCGGTAAAAGGAGCGTCCTTCAGCGAAACAGATTACAAATTCGGATTCAGTGCCCTGATTTCCATAATGTAACACAAGTCGATGAATTTTGAACAATTTCCAAGATGAATTTTGGGAGTTTTTCATGAAATTCATGAAATTTAATAAATCCGAAGAACTAAAAGTCGTAGAAAAAAACGGATTTCAAATTCGGATTCAAAGACATAATTTATCTATGAGAACACATTTTGATGAATTTTAATCAAATTCCAGGGGCTGTAGAGGGGTCTCATACAAAATGGTCGGATTCTTTTTTATACTATTCCGAAGCACCTATGTAAGCAGGGACCTCCAAATCTTGTATGTATCCTTCAAAAACTCTGTAGAAATGGCGTAAAGAATTATTTTTCGAATTTTCATGAAATTGTGGAATCTAGCGAACGCAGCTTCTGAAAGCAAAATGGACTTCAAATTTAGACTCAGCGCATCGAAAAATACAAGGGTACTAATTTTGGTGAATTTTGGACAATTTCCAAGGGCGTTTTGGGGAGATTTTCATGAAATTCATGAAATTTTGTATATCCCGTGAACGAAGTGTTTTAGCTCAAAACGGATTTCAAAATCGGATTCAGCCACTCAAATTACATACTGGAAAACATTTCCCTCTAATTTCCTGTGTGTTTTAATGGAGAAATTGCGAATTTAAGATAAAAAATACATTCTTAAAACAAAAAGTTTCTTCAGAATGAAGCCCGGGTGGTTCCAGTAAGTGCCCGCTCGGCTTTTTTGGAAAATTTGGTTTCGTAAATTTTTTTTTAATTTTCACCTTTTAGGTAGGTTATCTGCATATATTATTGAATATTTCTAGTGCATTTTCATCACCATACAGGGGTCAATCAGTGGGTGGGGTTGGGGGAAGACCTGAAATGTTTGATGTTTTTAGTTAATGCTTATGAAGCAACTGCTTGTGATGGGGATATGAAATTTAGTTTTTCCCATCTTAAATATACCAAAGAAATATAATAAGAAGGAAATTTGGGAAATTTCATGAAATTGTGGTTTTTGTCACTTGCCGGTGAATGGAACGGCGTAGAACAAAACGGGTTCCAAATTCAGATCCAGCGCCTCAATTTACCTACAAGAACACATTCTGATGAATTTAAAACAATTTCCAGGGGCATTTTGGGGAGATTTTCATGAAATTTCAGAAATGCGGTAAAAGGAGCGTCCTTCAGCGAAACAGATTACAAATTCGGATTCAGTGCCCTGATTTCCATAATGTAACACAAGTCGATGAATTTTGAACAATTTCCAAGATGAATTTTGGGAGTTTTTCATGAAATTCATGAAATTTAATAAATCCGAAGAACTAAAAGTCGTAGAAAAAAACGGATTTCAAATTCGGATTCAAAGACATAATTTATCTATGAGAACACATTTTGATGAATTTTAATCAAATTCCAGGGGCTGTAGAGGGGTCTCATACAAAATGGTCGGATTCTTTTTTATACTATTCCGAAGCACCTATGTAAGCAGGGACCTCCAAATCTTGTATGTATCCTTCAAAAACTCTGTAGAAATGGCGTAAAGAATTATTTTTCGAATTTTCATGAAATTGTGGAATCTAGCGAACGCAGCTTCTGAAAGCAAAATGGACTTCAAATTTAGACTCAGCGCATCGAAAAATACAAGGGTACTAATTTTGGTGAATTTTGGACAATTTCCAAGGGCGTTTTGGGGAGATTTTCATGAAATTCATGAAATTTTGTATATCCCGTGAACGAAGTGTTTTAGCTCAAAACGGATTTCAAAATCGGATTCAGCCACTCAAATTACATACTGGAAAACATTTCCGTCGAATTTCCTGTGTGTTTTAATGGAGAAATTGCGAATTTGAGATAAAAAATACATTTTTAAAACAAAAAGTTTCTTCAGAATGAAGCCCGGGTGGTTCCAGTAAGTGCCCGCTCGGCTTTTTTGGAAAATTCAGTTTCGTAATTTTTTTTTTTAATTTTCACCTTTTAGGTAGGTTATCTGCATATATTATTGAATATTTCTAGTGCATTTTCATCACCATACAGGGGTGGGGTTGGGGGAAGACCTGAAATGTTTGATGTTTTTAGTTGTTGCTTATGAAGCAACTGCTTGTGATGGGGATATGAAATTTAGTTTTTCCCATCTCAAATATACCAAAGAAATATAATAAGAAGGAAATTTGGGAAATTTCATGAAATTGTGGTTTTTGTCACTTGCCGGTGAATGGAACGGCGTAGAACAAAACGGGTTCCAAATTCAGATCCAGCGCCTCAATTTACCTACAAGAACACATTCTGATGAATTTAAAACAATTTCCAGGGGCATTTTGGGGAGATTTTCATGAAATTTCAGAAATGCGGTAAAAGGAGCGTCCTTCAGCGAAACAGATTACAAATTCGGATTCAGTGCCCTGATTTCCATAATGTAACACAAGTCGATGAATTTTGAACAATTTCCAAGATGAATTTTGGGAGTTTTTCATGAAATTCATGAAATTTAATAAATCCGAAGAACTAAAAGTCGTAGAAAAAAACGGATTTCAAATTCGGATTCAAAGACATAATTTATCTATGAGAACACATTTTGATGAATTTTAATCAAATTCCAGGGGCTGTAGAGGGGTCTCATACAAAATGGTCGGATTCTTTTTTATACTATTCCGAAGCACCTATGTAAGCAGGGACCTCCAAATCTTGTATGTATCCTTCAAAAACTCTGTAGAAATGGCGTAAAGAATTATTTTTCGAATTTTCATGAAATTGTGGAATCTAGCGAACGCAGCTTCTGAAAGCAAAATGGACTTCAAATTTAGACTCAGCGCATCGAAAAATACAAGGGTACTAATTTTGGTGAATTTTGGACAATTTCCAAGGGCGTTTTGGGGAGATTTTCATGAAATTCATGAAATTTTGTATATCCCGTGAACGAAGTGTTTTAGCTCAAAACGGATTTCAAAATCGGATTCAGCCACTCAAATTACATACTGGAAAACATTTCCCTCTAATTTCCTGTGTGTTTTAATGGAGAAATTGCGAATTTAAGATAAAAAATACATTCTTAAAACAAAAAGTTTCTTCAGAATGAAGCCCGGGTGGTTCCAGTAAGTGCCCGCTCGGCTTTTTTGGAAAATTCGGTTTCGTAAATTTTTTTTTTAATTTTCACTTTTCAGGTAGGTTATCTGCATATATTATTGAATATTTCTAGTGCATTTTCATCACCATACAGGGGTCAATCAGTGGGTGGGGTTGGGGGAAGACCTGAAATGTTTGATGTTTTTAGTTGATGCTTATGAAGCAACTGCTTGTGATGGGGATATGAAATTTAGTTTTTCCTATCTTAAATATACCAAAGAAATATAATAAGATCGAAATTTGGGAAATTTCATGAAATTGTGGTTTTTGTCACTTGCCGGTGAATGGAACGGCGTAGAACAAAACGGGTTCCAAATTCAGATCCAGCGCCTCAATTTACCTACAAGAACACATTCTGATGAATTTAAAACAATTTCCAGGGGCATTTTGGGGAGATTTTCATGAAATTTCAGAAATGCGGTAAAAGGAGCGTCCTTCAGCAAAACAGATTACAAATTCGGATTCAGTGCCCTGATTTCCATAATGTAACACAAGTTGATGAATTTTGAACAATTTCCAAGATGAATTTTGGGAGTTTTTCATGAAATTCATGAAATTTAATAAATCCGAAGAACTAAAAGTCGTAGAAAAAAACGGATTTCAAATTCGGATTCAAAGACATAATTTATCTACGAGAACACATTTTGATGAATTTTAATCAAATTCCAGGGGCTGTAGAGGGGTCTCATACAAAATGGTCGGATTCTTTTTTATACTATTCCGAAGCACCTATGTAAGCAGGGACCTCCAAATTTTGTATGTACCCTTCAAAAACTCTGTAGAAATGGCGTAAAGAATTATTTTTCGAATTTTCATGAAATTGTGGAATCTAGCGAACGCAGCTTCTGAAAGCAAAATGGACTTCAAATTTGGACTCAGCGCATCGAAAAATACAAGGGTACTAATTTTGGTGAATTTTGGACAATTTCCAAGGGCGTTTTGGGGAGATTTTTATGAAATTCATGAAATTTTGTATATCCCGTGAACGAAGTGTCTTAGCGCAAAACGGATTTCAAAATCGGATTCAGCCACTCAAATTACATACTGGAAAACATTTCCGTCGAATTTCCTGTGTGTTTTAATGGAGAAATTGCGAATTTAAGATAAAAAATACATTTTTAAAACAAAAAGTTTCTTCAGAATGAAGCCCGGGTGGTTCCAGTAAGTGCCCGCTCGGCTTTTTTGGAAAATTCGGTTTCGTAAATTTTTTTTTTAATTTTCACCTTTTAGGTAGGTTATCTGCATATATTATTGAATATTTCTAGTGCATTTTCATCACCATACAGGGGTCAATCAGTGGGTGGGGTTGGGGGAAGACCTGAAATGTTTGATGTTTTTAGTTGATGCTTATGAAGCAACTGCTTGTGATGGGGATATGAAATTTAGTTTTTCCCATCTTAAATATACCAAAGAAATATAATAAGAAGGAAATTTGGGAAATTTCATGAAATTGTGGTTTTTGTCACTTGCCGGTGAATGGAACGGCGTAGAACAAAACGGGTTCGAAATTCAGATCCAGCGCCTCAATTTACCTACAAGAACACATTCTGATGAATTTAAAACAATTTCCAGGGGCATTTTGAGGAGATTTTCATGAAATTTCAGAAATGCGGTAAAAGGAGCGTCCTTCAGCAAAACAGATTACAAATTCGGATTCAGTGCCCTGATTTCCATAATGTAACACAAGTTGATGAATTTTGAACAATTTCCAAGATGAATTTTGGGAGTTTTTCATGAAATTCATGAAATTTAATAAATCCGAAGAACTAAAAGTCGTAGAAAAAAACGGATTTCAAATTCGGATTCAAAGACATAATTTATCTACGAGAACACATTTTGATGAATTTTAATCAAATTCCAGGGGCTGTAGAGGGGTCTCATACAAAATGGTCGGATTCTTTTTTATACTATTCCGAAGCACCTATGTAAGCAGACACCTCCAAATTTTGTATGTACCCTTCAAAAACTCTGTAGAAATGGCGTAAAGAATTATTTTTCGAATTTTCATGAAATTGTGGAATCTAGCGAACGCAGCTTCTGAAAGCAAAATGGACTTCAAATTTGGACTCAGTGCATCGAAAAATACAAGGGTACTAATTTTGGTGAATTTTGGACAATTTCCAAGGGCGTTTTGGGGAGATTTTTATGAAATTCATGAAATTTTGTATATCCCGTGAACAAAGTGTCTTAGCGCAAAACGGATTTCAAAATCGGATTCAGCCACTCAAATTACATACTGGAAAACATTTCCGTCGAATTTCCTGTGTGTTTTAATGGAGAAATTGCGAATTTAAGATAAAAAATACATTTTTAAAACAAAAAGTTTCTTCAGAATGAAGCCCGGGTGGTTCCAGTAAGTGCCCGCTCGCCTTTTTCGAAAAATTCAGTTTCGTAAATTTTTTTTTTAATTTTCACCTTTTAGGTAGGTTATCTGCATATATTATTGAATATTTCTAGTGCATTTTCATCACCATACAGGGGTTGGGGTTGGGGGAAGACCTGAAACGTTTGATGTTTTTAGTTGATGCTTATGAAGCAACTGCTTGTGATGGGGATATGAAATTTAGTTTTTCCCATCTTAAATATACCAAAGAAATATAATAAGAAGGAAATTTGGGAAATTTCATGAAATTGTGGTTTTTGTCACTTGCCGGTGAATGGAACGGCGTAGAACAAAACGGGTTCCAAATTCAGATCCAGCGCCTCAATTTACCTACAAGAACACATTCTGATGAATTTAAAACAATTTACAGGGGCATTTTGAGGAGATTTTCATGAAATTTCAAAAATGCGGTAAAAGGAGCGTCCTTCAGCAAAACAGATTACAAATTCGGATTCAGTGCCCTGATTTCCATAATGTAACACAAGTTGATGAATTTTGAACAATTTCCAAGATGAATTTTGGGAGTTTTTCATGAAATTCATGAAATTTAATAAATCCGAAGAACTAAAAGTCGTAGAAAAAAACGGACTTCAAATTCGGATTCAAAGACATAATTTATCTACGAGAACACATTTTGATGAATTTTAATCAAATGGGCTGTAGAGGGGTTAAATGTCGGAGGTTAAATAATTGTTCTTCTACTAATCCGTCCATGTTACAATATGTGAGGAAGTTATACTGCCCACCCAACTTGGCAAACTCTTTTTCTGTTGGAAATGTTACTGTGTCTCTAGTTTTCCTAATAATGTATTTCAACTTATTTCAATATTTTTATAGTAATCTTTTAATCGTTTACTGTAGGGTTGTTTAACTAATTTGCTAAACTTGTGTTTATCGCGTCTTGTAATAGAAATCGTTAGACCATTCGTAATCCACGGAGTATGTCTATTGAAGGTGGGTTTGAAAGTTTCAACTGTAGTATGATACTCAATAACATTTTTCAATA